>CANUEP010023707.1:0-48012 GCA_947857235.1 Jatropha podagrica
TTGTCTATAACCGTTACGTAATCCTAGTTAGATTAAGAATGTCCTAGGCTAGAATTAAGGAAGTATTCTTGTATAAATAGGTGGTTGTATGTTATGATAAAACATATAAGAAAACAGATTTACTTTCTCTATTTTAAGCAGGTGGTAGAGCAAATGCTCATTGCGAGCTTTTAGAATGACAAACTAATTAGTATAGTGGAATACGGAGCACAGGAACGAATCAATCATATATCAAAATAAAAAAACTAATCATCAGATACGCCTTTTGATGGAATGGCTGGAGAATTAAAAGAATTTCAGGTTTAAGTGTGTTCACTTGACAAATAGTCTAGGATGGATGACCTTCTGAGAAATTTTTCATTTTACCTATGAGTTTTGTCAACCCAATATGAGATGGAATTGCTTGATTCAAAGTGACAATTTTTCTGGTAGTTGGAGTCAAGAGTATTACAGTATAAACCAAATTTAAATATTTGCCAGGAAAAATGGGATTTTTTTTTTAAAATGAGGCAAAATGAAAATTAAAAAATGTTTAAACAATTATTACATTTGATTTGCGTTCACACTAATTGCATAATTTTATCGAAGAAGAAAAACCTTCATAATCTATTAAATAGACAGGTGAAAAGAACAAAATAGGGGGAAAGAGGAGAGGTCGAGGTTGAAGAATAGAAAAACTCGCCATTTCACTTAACTCATCCCATGGGTTAGGTGAACCAAAGTAATCAGTTTGGATATTTTATTTATTCCTTAATTTTGACCAATTTAAGATTGTGGTAAAATTCTAACAAAAGTTTACAATTAAGTTGTTTGAGGGGTTAAGTTGGATTTAATGGTTTACCCTTGATTACGTTTTTTCATAAATTCAAGTACAATGACCTGCAATTATTTATTTATTTGAACATATGAAAAGTTCATAAAGAAGTTACAAGCTGACTTTATTCATTTGTGCATCCAAATCACACATCGGAGACACTTTCCTTGAATGAGCAAATCAAAGGCTTTGTCGATGTCTTCAAAATTTATCTCATGTGTGACAAACTCATCCAAATGCAATTCCTGAAGAAAAGGCATGTGCAAGTTCAAATCCATAAGGTGTGAAGTCACTCGGATTTTATATGTGCAATCATGTAAATCGCTTGGTAATCATACCTACTCAAATATCACTAAAGTAATCATGAAGAACAAAAAGAACATCCTATAAATGATGCTGACAAGAAAACCAAAAGAGTGAAAAAACACGATACTTCAAAGCTGACCTTGTCCATATAACGTTTTAGGAGAGTTGGAATATCAGATTTAGCTTTGAGTCCTCCAAAGAGGGATCCAATAAGGATTTTCCCATGATGGAGGACGTCAAAAGAGCTAAGGCTCAACTTTGCCCCTGGCTTGTCCACTCCTAGGACGATTGTCTTTCCCCAACCCTGAATTACACATTAAAAGTCTTGCATATGATAAGGTCATCCATAGAAAACACAGCAATATACACAAAGAACTTGTCTTTATTTCTACTCCAGTTCATCAGAGCTGAACCGTACCTAGAAATGTAAATTCTAAAAAGACAAATCACTAGGTTATATCATGGAAATACAAACTGAAATGATATTTGGCAGAGAGTGACCTTTCGGCAGCAAGAATATGCTTCATGGACCAAGGATGCCAAACCAATACATTCAAAGCAATAGTCTGCCCCTCCACCAGTCATCTCGTTTATCACCTGTTCATGAGGGCAATGGGAGAGGGGAATCATGAACGAGCCATCCAAAAAATAGAAGAGAAACTTAAAATTCATCGTTTTTTAGAACTTTTTGCCCACAAGAAAAATAAAAACCACCAAAAGACTAATGGTTGGGGTGTCCAGATCTCCCCATTCTTAGAAATGATGGATAGCCATAAGGCCACATTACCATGTAATTGAGTCGGCCAAAAAAAAAAAAAAAAAAAAAAAACATGCTTCAGAAAAGCATCAAATAAACTATCCTTTCCATACATATTAATCTTGGTCTGCGAAATAACCATAACATTCCTGAGAGACCCATTTAGGACACAGAAAGCCACCAAAAGCTCATAGACTTCCAATACTATTTAATATTTAAGCTCAAGGTTATGTATTGCTAGTACATAGCATAAATGAAAATAACAGATTGACAGGAAGACCTGGCTCACAGATTTGCTCCCACAATCGCCAGAATTCACAAAATCTGTGACTCCAAATTTTTTACCTGTGTGCAAAAAGAAAAGAAATAGCACAGAGAGAAAACATTAACAATTAAATACACAATCCAAACTTGACATTAGTCAAAGACAAACGATATTTTGCAACTAATATTAGTCTTTCATTTGTCTTATGTTATCAGCACATACAAGCAATTATACACTGTTGGCATGGCATAGATCATATAATGAAGCACATGGTGCTTGTCCAGCCATTTTATCTACCAGAAAGCAAAATTGATAATCTGCTGTGCAAATTCAAATTATCCCATACAAATGCTTACCAATTTCAAACTTATCTGGATTCATATCAATTCCTATAATTCGAGCAGCACCGCATAATCTTGCACCCTCTGCAACCTACACAACAACCAGTAACAATGAACCCATTCCCATTGTCAGTATATTTATATGTGTGTGTTTGTGTTTGTGAGAGACATAGAAGTGAAAAGAATTCCTAGGAAGATCTTTCTAAGATCATACCGCCAAGCCAATTGATCCCAATCCAAATATGGCGACAGTTGACCCTAACTCCACATTTGCAGTCCTCCAAGCAGCACCAACACCTGAAGTATCCCATCCCAAAACCAAAACATATGCACATAAATAACACCAGTGCAAGTTTTCAATAAATTATACTATAAAATTTGCATGACAACCATTAGTGTACCTTGCAAACTTGACATGAGATATTTATAGGACTTCCATTTAAGGAAAATATGTGGAGAAAATCCTAAACTGCTGGTAGGTCATATACATATCAAAAGGAACGGTTTAAGTTGGCTAACCCTTCTAATGCCGTGAGATCAGTAATCTATCCCCTTGATGACACCAAAATATACCAGAGATAACATTAGATATGCATAAGACTACATTTGACACCACCAGGTTACGGTTCAAGAATTTGTCCCAATAAATGTTATAATGATTTAATATAACATTTACAATATAGTCAAGCATTCAAGAACAGTAGGATGGTCGCTGAATGAACTCAAATTGCCAGAATTCTGAATGAATTACAGCAAGCTTCAGTTCAGAAAAGGTACTGGAATGTTAAGAATGAAATTAGATGAAATTAAGCTACAACAAAGCAATATGACTCCATGGACTTTGAAAGCCTACCGACTGGGATGTCATTGGCTATAATGTCATGATGTTAATGGTGAGCGGTCATTAAGGCATGATCAACTCTAACAAATCAAGGGCTATTACCGGTTGAAACTCCACAACTGAGAAGGCATGCTCTGTTTGGAGGGATTGAAGGGTCTATCTTCGTGAGATGGGCGACGTCTACTACAGTATACTCACTAAAACTGGACACAAAGAGGAAATGGTATAAAACCTCCCCATTTAGGTCTGTAAATCTGCTAGACTCGTATCTTGGCATCCATGGAGAGACCTTGAAAGGTAGTTTTGAACAAAGATTGCTCTTCTTTGATTTGCAGTCAAGACATTCTCCACAATCTGACATAAACGTAGGTATCACTACATCGCCCTCCTTTACTTGATCTACATCCTCCCCTACACTTTCCACAACCCTATAACATGACAGCAAAATGCACAATGGCACAATCCATTAAAGAAAGTCAATTTAGTTCAAACTTCTGATGGAGTTTACAGTGTGCTAAGGATTAATCGATGAACTTTAGGCTTGACTTGTTAAGAATCAATGATCAACACCCCCACTGTTCTTTTCAGCATCTAATAAAAAAATAATTTAGAAAAGAAACAGAGGGGACATATAAATTTCATTGCCTAAATCTTACAGGAAACTAATTCGGGAAAGTATGCCGATAACTAAACAATATACGAATTCCACTCTCCTAGGAAATTCCAATTTATCCTTTTTTTAAGATATTTGAATTCCTATAAAAGATAAAGATATTTTAAAAAGTATAACTACATTGATAGTCTAAATTAAAAAAATTTAAAGAGAAATATAACTTTTTATTAATTGGTTTTTTTTTTTTTTTTTTTTTTTCATTTGCTTGAATTCTTGAAATTGTATTTTAGAAGAGCATATGTTGATCCTTCCGCAAACCTTTTTATTAAATAATTTTGGAATTATATATTTAATAATGTGACATATTACGTTTTTTTCACTTTCCCGTAGTTTAACCAAATGCAATCCTATTCAAAAAAAAAAAAAACCAATTTTATTATTTTATTGTCACTTAAGCAACATAATTAACTTTCCTATAATTATTCCTTAAAAAAAAAAAAAAAAAAGAACTTACGCACAATTATTTCCTAAATATCTACTCCATTAGGAAAGTAATTTTCAATTCTAGTAACCGAACACCAAAAGTAAAAAAAAAAAAAAATGAGCAATTTATTTCTTCACCCGTCAAAAAGCACCACGACAATTATTCTTTGATAAATATGAAACATCGAATTATCAATTTTGGTGCAGTTAGAATTATAAATAACATATAAGTGACTCCTCAACTCCAAGAAAAAGAAATAACTATCGATCATCGAAACACTTAGCCTGCATTCAAAAGATAACGCTAAGTGTTCATGATTATTTGCATTTCTACTAGAATTTTCTCGCCTGCCATACGATATCATTATTAAACCGGTGTGTGCTATTGGTTCCGATTGTTAGCGTTGACACAATCCGATGAAGAGCAAACAATAGCATTTTGAGAGGAGCATTATGGATAGAGGTAAATAAGCAATATTAGCTTACCCTATAGCTTCATGGCCTAAAATTCTAGGGAAAACAGCAGGAAAATCCTGGAAAATTTAAAGAAAGAAAATTAAATGGAGTAACGTCTTAAATCACCGGAAATTGAAGGGACAGAGTTAGAGACCGGACCTTCAGTTTCCAGAAAGTGATATCGCTATGACAGAGAGAAGTGCATATAATCCGAATCCGAACTTCATGACGATTTGGCGGAGCCACCAGTATCTCCTCTATTACCAGAGGCTCTCCTGGTTTGCGACAAATCGCCGCTGCAATTTGTGCGATACGTAAATATTCATATACCAAAAAATGTTAATGGAACTTATTTGAATTTTTCGTAAAAAAAAAATGTCAATGGAACCAGATCTATCTACATTTTGAAAAATGAAAATGATGTTGTATACCTTTGCATCGAATTGGATTTCCAGCAATAGGTGATTTGTCGCCAGCCATTTGCAAGCGAGATTGAAGCAGTGTTGCTCTCCTAACTGTCTTTTGACTAGTTGGAGACAAGTTAACGCGGTTGGTACCGAGGGCAGTCTATAGCTTCTGTCCTTTATACTGGTTTCATTTGTTGCTACATATATTTCAAAAAGAAATATGGTCTAGTACGCCACCAGGAGGCGCAGTGGAGAGTAATATTAATACATTTTTTTTCTAATTTTATCCAAGTGTAATTTATTTGGACGTTTACATTTTTTTTTATCATTATTATTAATAATGTGGTACTTTAATATTATGAGATAAAATTATCATTAATTTTATAGTAAAATTAAATTGAAAAATTTTAATTTTAAAAGGGTAATTTAGACATTATTGTATATCTTTAAGAAATAAATGTATTTTTATCATTATTATTAGTAAGGACTCGAGGGATCTGTTTGATCAGTTTATTGTAACTTCTAAATTTGAAATGCCATCTCAAAGCAAAATTCAAAACGTGAAATCACCCGTTAAGCTTGAATTGAGATTTTATTTCACTTTTGTAATAAATTTTTTTATATGGTTAACTATATAAATTTATTCTTATACTTTGAAACTTGGAAGAATTTATGTTATTTATGAAGCAATTAAATTTGTTAACATCACATATTTTTCTACATTAATTAGCATTGGCGATATGATTTTTAAAATTTTAAAATTTTTATATGAAAAATACTGATTACAAGTGTGGTTAATATAATTTTTAAAATAATAATTTATAATTTCAACTACTTAATAAGTATTTCTAATTTTACTAATTATGACTTTCAATAAAACTATTTTAAAAATTAAACTGTTTAATGCAAATTTTTATTGAAAGTAGCTTTTTAAGTTTGTGAGCAATGTAATATCCATAAATAGTCAAATCAAGAGTGACGAGGACTCGAGATTGGGACCATATTTTAACAACATGGTTTATTTATACTCATTTTTCAGACTTATGATTTACTATTTTCTAATAATAAATTCAAATTTAAATATGAGTATTTTAAATTAAATTTAAATACTAATGCTTAGTAATATTTGTGTTTATTAAGTAATTAATTATATTTCATTATGACTTTTTAATACTATGTATGAATATTAATTATCATCATAATAATTTAATTTAAATTACCAATCATTTACCGTGGTCATTACTTATAATATTATGATTATAATAGTTTGAATATTAGATTTTTTGTGTAAATTATAAAATATTGGATATTTTATTATGATTTAACAAATTTCATTGGTGTCTCTTTAATCCAAAAAATAAATGTTTCATTGTAACAGTAGATATAATTATGTGAATAATATTACAAATATATGCGCCATAAATAACATGTTACATAGGCAGCAAGATATTAAATATCATTACAATTTATGGAATATTAATTAAAAACAAGAATTGTAATATAAACATTAATTAAATAATGCTTATTAAGCAATAACAGGTGATGTTTGAAATGAAAATGAGCATATGGAAAATAAATATTTTGGTTAAAATATGAAATATTAAAATTGATTATTTGCTGTAATTACTTTTTTTTTTGTGTAAAATAAAGTTTGAAATATTTTTGAGGAAAATTTATATATATATATATATATATATATTCCTGAAACTAAGTCTTATTTATTTGTAAAATGGTATTTTCAATCGCAAGTTAATCAATTGGTCTTATACGCAATCTGCTGATTTGGGCGTGGTTTGAGACGGACAACCGTCGAAAATTTGTGGTTTGACGCGACGCACATAAAATTTGAATAGTTGCTGAAAGCAACAGACCGGCAAAGCAAAGGCACTTGGAGGTTGTCGTAACTTGTTACTTAAAAATGAACGCCAGTGCCCAGCACCAGACGCCGGTTTTGCCTTAAACATAGAAACGATGTCGTTTGCTTTTGACTCCATGTCAACACATAGTTTCTTCATCTAGATGATTCTGGAATCCATCCCAGGTCCCAGCCTTAACCCGGCTAAGCGTGCGCGCCTATCGGCTAGAACCTCGGCCAACCTAGAAAAGTTTTTAGCTTCAACCCAAAGTCATCTGTATAATCCCTCTACAGTAATTCCTTCGGCCATCAAATACAGAAAACAGATCTCTCATCTTCCTCTCCAATCTTAGGCTCTCAACGTTCACACAGGAACGAGAAGAAAAAAGAAAATAAGGTTAATGTTTTATCTACTAGTTCGTATTTTTTGTATTCTCACGTATCTAGCACGAATATGTACATTTTCACGTTATGTATTAAAAACCCTAGAATTAATCTCTGCAGAATGGTACCTCACTCGTCTTCAGTTTGACATATGATGCCTTAGTTAGTATTGCTTTGATTGCTTTGGATTTGAAATCAAATCTGTGTCTGTTGTGATTGGGGGCAGGTGTAACTTCAATTCTGAATGTATGTTTTGTCTTAAGGGAGCTAGTGGCAAGCGACATTTTGAAGGGGTGGGTAATTCTACATCCTGTTAGCTGGGAAATGTTTCTAATCATTGTTAATGACATGAAGTATATAGTTCGCTTAGGATTTTTTTTTTTTCTTATGTTGATGTGCTTTATGAGCCCTTGATCAACCCCCACTTTTTGTACGCTTATTAAAGTTTTTTGAAGTGGTTTTATACGAGGAAAAGAAAGGGAAAGTCATGATTAGAGAGTTAAATGCCACATCCAAAATGATGCTGTATATGCTGCAAATGACTGCATTTTTTTCAAGTTTTCCATCTGAATGAAAAGTTTAGAGTCAAATTTGTTTTCTTATTTTTTGAGAAAAGAAGAAATGCTAACTACTACAATAGAGACAAAGAAGTCGTTTTTATAAGAATTTTGAATGTTTCAGTTGTCTTGCATGAAGTGGAGATAGCAGCGGAAGGAGAGATGCTTGGTATTAGTTAGAAACTTTAACTCTTGTGGTTGCTTATAAAATGAATCAATGCATAAGTGATTTGACTGCAAAGATCATTCAATGAGTAATTGCTTTGAGAAGTGGGGTTGACCACAAATAGAATTTACAGATATTGTATGTTCTTATTTTGCTTTCTTTGTAATTAATGAAGGATTAACTGGATATGCAGTTCCTTTTGGGTAGATCCTTCTGCAATTTTTGTTCCTGGCCTAAATTCTGTATTTGCTTTAACTTGGGCTGCTTCATAATAATTGGTTTCTCTGCTCTATTGGTAGTAAATCATTGATATCTCCTACTTTCCATTTCTTTGCCTAATTGGTTCAAGACATTAATTACGATTTTGGGAAATAGTTTAGTGAGTTGGGTGGTGTTTTTTATAAGACTCTTTTTTTGTATGTGTGTTTTAGGCTTCAATTGCTGCTTAGATACCATGGCAAACCAATACTCAAATGAAGGTTCCAGTACAAGCATTACATCTGGAGAAGGTTCAGATGCAACTCTAGAGCTCAATGTCAAGACTCTAGATTCACAGATTTACAGTTTTCAGGTTGATAAAAATGTAAGCATCAGGTTCTCATTCTGCTTTTTCTTCTCAAAAACTGTGCAATTCTCTACCTATATATATTATTCTAGTAGTTTAGTTCTGACTCCTGATAGTTCTGAAGAATACCCTTGGTAGCTTTAAATAGGGATACACTTGTGCAGGAATGTTGTAGACATTTTGCTTATAAAATCCTAAAAAAATATCTAATATGGTTTTGAATATTTTCAGATGCCAGTTTCAGCATTCAAGGAGAAAATAGCTAATGCAATTGGTGTTCCAGTTGGTCAACAGAGACTGATTTTCAGAGGAAAGGTCTTGAAGGATGAACATCTCCTTTCTGAATATCGTATCCAGTCATCTAGTTTTTGTAAATTTATCGACTCTAAGATTTGTAAAATTGCATTTTATTATTTTCTCAGTGCCAGCATCGATACAGTTGATTCTTCTTCCTATAACAGTATTGCATTCATCTTAGGCCGGAGGACATATATGTACTGCTACCTCTCTTTCTTCTCTCTCTCTTTTTTTTTTCAAGTTCCTTGACTATTCTTAGAAGTGGAGAATGGACATACCTTGCACTTGGTTGCAAGACAACAAACACAGCAACGACCTTCAGCTGATACAAGCACTAACACAAGTGCAAATAATGTTAGCCAAGGTATCTATTTAGTTTTGTTGGTTATTCTGTAACTTGGTTCTGAGCTTCCCCCCCGAAAGAAAAGGGGAGAAGAAAAAAAATCCTTTTCCCTTTTCAAATTTGCTGTTCCTTGGGAATTCACGGGATGGTGATTTCTTCTTGGGTTCACAGGAAATGATGCTAGTGCTGGCACCCTGCCAAATCGTGTTGGGCAAATATCACACAGTGTAGTTCTGGGGACCTTTAATGTTGGGGAACAAGGTGAAGGCATTGTTCCAGAGCTCAGTCGGGTGCGTGTTTTCACTGCTTATTTGAGACCTTGAATTGGGATTGATGGTGACAGTTGTGAACCATCCCACATTAATATGTCTCCTATGTTGTTTGTTATGTAGGTCATTGGTACGGTACTGAACTCTCTCGCCATTGGCGGTCAGACTGCAACTAATGCCATTGGTGGCCTGCAGTCCTCTACTATGGTAGGCACTCATCATTTGTAGAGCTCCACATCATATATCTGTGAATGCCTATTGTAAATAAATTTGACAATGTCCACTCGTTATTGTTCCTTTATTCTTCAACTAAATTTTACAATCTTTGTAAGTGACTGAGTCAGCACTGTGAATTGCAATTGTTCTCAGCAATTTCTAGTGCTGGTGTTGTCGCACTCTTTTTCACCGGTAATGATGGTTCCTGACATGGTTAGATAATCTAAACAGGCATTCTTTGTTTGTGTGGTTGTTGCTGCTAATTCTACTATTTTATTGATGAAATCACCCTTTAATTTTTGTTTTTGTTCATAAACTGCATTAAAGGAGAATATAGGATAAGAAACTCTGATTGCTCAAAGGAATCAATGATTCTTCTCTTTATATTTCAATTAACACTTGTATTCACTTTCTTTGCAGCTAAATATTAGTGGGACTCAGACTTCTCAAGTAAATGAAATGGCCAATGTATCGGGAAGCAATGCTGGTGGTCAAAGTCAAGCAGGAAATCAAACACAGTCTGTGCCTGGCCAACTGCCATTTCAAGCACCACCGCAAGTCATGCAAATTCCTCTGACTGCAGCAGTACCTCTTCCATCACTTCATTCGGTAGTAAAATGTTCACTTATCTGTAGTTTTCTTGCAATTACAGTATGCTTTTTTTTTTTTCTTAAAGAGAAATCTCAACATTTCTTTCTACCTCTCTGTCTCTCTTTTTTCAGCCAATTCCGGATTCATTGAGTACACTTTCAGAGTTTATGACGTGTATGGAGCAGGCATTAGCACAAAATGGTAATGATAGAAATGGCATTGCCTCATGTATTTGCATTTGAAACTTGTTAACAATATCTCATTTTGCTTCACCTAGGTTATCAGCCAAACACACCTTCAGATGGCTCAGGTGATGTCCCAATGCTGGAATTACCTTCTAATGCCCGGGGCTTGCAAGCATTGAGCATTGTCCTGCGACATGCAGAACGGCTTTTTGGTGGTCATGTGATCACTGCATTATCTGTAAGCTCTATGCCCCAAAACCTTACCTCCTTTGTCTCCCCCTTGTTATCTTTTCTAATGCTCTGGCTTTCCATGAGCTGCATCTTTGCCAGAACTCTAACCATGAAATAGTTCTTGCTTCGTTGCCAAATGATTTTGTATGGTCACTTTCTGGTGAGCTTCACCAGCATAAAATGTTCTGTGAAATACATCAACTAATATATGCTTGAATGCAAAGAGTCATTGATGCTGATTTTTGAAATCTCCTTTATGCTAGACATTTTTCAGTCTTGTTTAGGCTATAGTCTGCCACTAAATTTTCATGGATTTAGGAAAGTATTTTAATTTGTTCTTGCTCTAACAATTATTGCATAGCTATCCAAGTTGGGATAGTATCAATGGATGATGATATGAAAATCTTTTGAAGATTCGTGTATTTTGGATGATTACAATGTTTCGCCTTGTGCTAAATCGTACTTGTTTGGCATTCTATTATATTCCGCCTGCTTTAATTACATTGTTGCTTATTTGTAACTCATTGGACTTAAGGTGTAAAATGAAACAGTTGCACATATTTGAATTTCTAGCAAGAGTATTTGCATCTAGATGTCTTACTAGGTAGAATGACATTACTGTGAATTGTTTAAAATAATCCAATCTGATTTATTCTTATTGTGTTACTTCTAATGTGCTGCAACTTTGTAGCATATCGCAGGACGCTTGGAACAAGAGGGAGGTTCTAATGATCTTTCTGTCAGGGGCCAAATTCTTTCCGAATCAGTGCAAGTCGGCCTTGCAATGCAGCAGTTAGGTGCCCTTCTTTTGGAGCTTGGTCGGACAATCTTGACGTTGCGTATGGGACAATCTCCTGTATGGTGTAATGCTTACTCAGTGCTATTCAGCCTGTGATTTAAATGTCATTTTAATGGTTCTGTTGCAACTTGCAGGCTGAGTCTTCTGTAAATCCTGGACCTGCAGTTTATATATCTCCATCAGGGGCTAATCCTATAATGGTTCAGGTTTGTAAAATATTATATATGTCAAGTCTCATATCAAACTTACCATGCTTGAAAATATGATGTCCAATGAGGGCATGTCACAAATTGCTCAGTATTGTTGAACTACGACAAATTATGAAAAAAAATATGGGAGTTGGTAATGGCAGCATCTTGGACGGGCATCTGATGGAATAATATTGTTCATCTAGGTCATTGGTATCAAGTAACAATATATTGTTATCCTAAATGTAGTTAAACATTGATGACATTGTTTTAGGGAATGTGGATCAATTCCATATTAATGCTAAGCTATTTTATTTTATTTTTGTCTATTTATCTATTCATAAAATGATTGCTCTGGCATTGATGTACTGCTGCCTATATGTATATTTCATTGATTTTTTTTTACAGCCTTTTCCTTTACAAACCAATTCCTTCTTTGGTGGTGGTTCTGCTCTACAATCAAATCAAATGGCTTTTGGTCCTGTTGGTATTAGTAGTATTCCGAGGAATGTAAATATCCATATACATGCTGGTAAGCAAAACACAAATTGATTCCAATTCCCCCTTTTATTCTAGATATATTTGACACCCTTTTTTATCAGGTACTTCATTGACTCCAGTAATATCAGCCTTGGGTACCCAGGCAAGTAATGGGGAGGGAATGCAAGGTGAGCAAGGTAATGGTACTGGTTCAGGCACAGTGCGGATGGTACCAGTGAGAAATGTCATTGCAGCAGCAGTGCCTTCACGTCCTACTAGTGTTCCTGTTTCAAATGCTGCACAACCTGGTATCGTTGTTTCCTTTTCACAGCCTCCGTCTGACCCTACTCAAATATCTTCTGTAATGGCGGAATTCAATTCACAACTAAGAAATCTTGTCAGTGGCACACAGGGAGAAAACCAGCGTATATCAGGTAATTTGCTGCTTATTAACAAAAACTGTGAAAAGATTTTTGCCTCTTTCTAGGGTAAAAAATATTCTCTCTATGTGCTGGCTCTTGTAATTCTGAAGCAGGTAATGTTGCAAGCAATGAGCAACCTAATAGTGTTGTAGCTGATGGGGCAGGCCAATCTACTGTGACCTTACCTGCACAAATGTCAGAATGCCATGATCAAAAGGTATGCTTTGTGCAGATTATTTGGGGATTATTCCTGGATCCTGGCCAATGCTAAATTATTCAGAATGATCAGAATCAAGATAATCAAGTTCAAGCAAGTAATGATGAGGCTAAGGAGAATCTTGTGGGCTTGAAGGACTTCACATCTTGTCCGTTGGGATGTTCAAGTGGAGAAAGCTCCCTAAAGTCAGAAGAAACTTCAGAAAATGCTCCGAGTTCCAGTGAGAAGCATGATCTTATAGAAGGTGCTCAAGCTGTTCCAATTGGATTGGGGATGGGAAGTTTGGAACGCAAGGTAGTTTTCATCCTTGGATAATTTACTTATTGATTCATTTAATTTAAATTCATAAAATATTTCACTGTCTCTGCTAAAACCCATCTCTTTGAAGCATTAGTGGGTAATGTGGACAATAGATCGGTGGCTCTGCAGCAATTTATTGGTCTCCAACTTTCTGAAATTGATATAAACAGGCCATTTATCATGTGGGAGCTCAATTTTGGTCTTTTTTTAGTTTTAAGTTTTAATTTAATTTAATTTATTAATAGAATATTCCCTATTCTTGGTAATGGAACGCATAGAATATATTAAAACTTTTGTGCACAATTTGACTTGATCTTTTGTTGCATTAATTTTCTTTTATACCAACTTACGAGAGTGGAAAAGTGCATGAATATATTAACCACTCATCAAATTAAGTAATAAGGATGAGGCTCTGAATATTTGAAGTGTGATTACATGTAGATGTCATATAACAACCAACACCTGTTTTTCTACTACCTTTTGTGCATGATTGTAACCAGTTAAAAATATCTGATATCAGATTTGCTTGTCCTACCTGCCTATCAAATTAGTGCTTGATATGCTTGTCAGGTTGGTTTTTGAACCAACAACCAGTTTCTTTATGTATGCTTAGTTATCTAAATCTATCAATGCTATGAGATTCAGGATTGTTCTACTATAGGATCCATGTTCCTGTACACTTCTGCTTGAAGGTTTTGAATATATTGTTTATTGTGCGATTGGATTGCTCATGATCCTGTTTGTTGCTGAAATAAAAAAAAAAAGATGTAAAACTGATTCTATAATCTTTAATGTGACTAGAGACGAACCCGGCAGCCAAAATCATCAATCCAGACTGGTGATAATGGACCAAGCAACACACCTGTCACTCAGAGCCTAAATGCTGGAAAAAGTGGTCAACAGCTTTTACTATCTCTTGCATCTCGGAGCTCCGGTGCAAATAGGGCGGGTGCAAATGAGATGCACTCTGGTCAAACACCTCCATCTGTAGATGGGAACCCAGAGAGCAGACCACCTCAGCAAAGTTCCAATAGCCAGTTTGATACTGCCAGTGTTATGTCTCGGGTGATGGATAGCCCGTCCTTGAATGGTTTGTTGACAGGTTTCTCAGAGCAAACTGGAGTTGGTTCTCCCAATGTTTTGAGGAGTATGTTGCAGCAACTCACTCAGAACCCCCAAATAATGAGTACTGTCAGCCAAATTGCTCAGCAGGTTGAAAGCCAGGACCTTGGGGACATGTTTTCGGGTGTAGGAGGTGGCCAAGGCAGTGGCCTTGATCTTTCAAGGATGGTGCAACAGATGATGCCAGTTGTTTCCCAGGTTCTCGGCCGTGGCTCAGCTGCTCAGCCATTTTCTTCTGTTGAACCTGAACCCCAGCGGCAGCACAGTGAAAGGAGAGAGATTGGAAATGAGAAGACTAATGATCAAAATGTTCAGGTGTGTGTACGGCAGTATGCAGAATACAAGACATTAATAAAACTATTGTCATGTTTGGGGAAGGATTATTTCAGTTCTTTGAGTTAAATTTCAAATATGGTATATTCTTTTCTGTCATCACTGTTTTCCTGTCTCCGTGATTTAGATTGACCTTCAGGAGGTGGCTCAGAGAATAGAACACTTTAATGCACCTGAAGATATTTTCCATGTGGTAGCTGAAAATGCTGTGAGGTTTAATGGCAACGAAGGCAGATCCCAGGGTATTTTGCGCGAGTTAAGTGGCAATGAAGATCTAGTTAGTGTAAGTTTTTCTTATTCTAAACTTTTTATTCACACTGCTCAATCTTGTATTTGGCAAAAGCTAAACTGCATGGTGATGAAAAGTGTTGAAGCAGCAGTGCATTTTCTTTCTCATCAATATATTTCCTTTTTGTCTTGTGTTATGCATGAGCTCAAGGTGATTATTGGTTTATGCAGGATTACATGGAGATGCTACAGCACGATATACGTCAGCGGCTTCAGAGTGACCCTGGGAAAGATAATTGCTGACTTTAAGTGGTAGATGGTTTTTGATAATTTGAAGTGTTAATTGACGGGAATGGACTGCCAGAAACTATATCTTCTTCCAGAGTGCCAAGTTGGTTTCAGTTTGTACGATTCTTGTACAAATAGGAATGGAGCTCTGTTTCTCCATGTTGTACTTGATTGCTGATATGCCTTTTGGGTTCGTTGTGTATTAATTAGTGTTTGTGCTATAAACCATGAATACATACTATACAGCATTTGAGTTTCGCTTTTTGAGCGGCTTAGACAAATGTACCCTTTGGCCCATGCGGTTTATTCTGGCCGTATTTATTCATGTATGATACCTCGAACTATGAAATGAAGAAATCAATTGAAACAAAATATCCAAATGAAATGAAGAACTATGTATATAACAACAATTTTTTTTCTAAAAATTTAGAACACAGTTAATTTTTCAAAATTACTGATTTTGAGCCAGTAAAATTTGGGAAAGAAAAACAGAGTATGTTGTGCGAAAGGCCGTTGATTGCCCGGAACGCTTTAATTCGATGGCCGATGAGTTGGGGCTCTGTATCTTCTTCGGTGGATAATCGGAGTCATCTTTTCTTTTAGCAGAGGATCTATCACCTTTGTCTCTTCCCCACTCGAGACACTATCAAATTTCAGAGCCTCTCTTACTTCCTTACGCCACCAACCATTTTAAAGAAACCCTAAAAACTCATTCTAGTATAGCTGTTTAATTGATGCTTAAACACAAAATTAACAAATATCTTCAATAATCTGAACTTGCTACTTTGCTCTAAGTCATCGAACGTCGACATGGAGGAAGCCGACACCAAGGCCAAGAGGACTGGGGCTCGTCTTTGTTGCCTCTGTAACCAGAGACGGGCTGCTCTTAAAAGACCTAAAACTCTAGAGCAGGTGAGTTGCATCTTTTTGTTGAATTTCATTGTTTTGGTTTTCAGTTTAGTTCTTCATATTCAAGCGTAAAAGTTGTTGTTATTGCCTTGGCTGGAGAAAGATATGCAGGGAGTGTTTCTATGAGGTATTTGAAGAAGAGATACACCAAGTGATCGTGGACAATCAACTATTCAAGCCTGGTGAGCGTGTTGGTATTGGTGCCTCTGGAGGAAAAGGTGATTAGCTTCCCTTCTATATAACAACATTGTATCGTATCTTACTTATTTGAGCTGTTGTTCCTCAAGATTTGCATACTCTATGGCCATTTTGCAGATTCAACAGTTCTCGCTCATGTATTATCAGAGCTAAATCGTCGGCATAATTATGGCCTGGATCTCTTATTGTTGTCAGTTGATGAAGGGATTACTGGCTATAGGGATGATTCACTTGAAACGGTCAAAAGAAATGAAATTCAGGTATGCCGTATGAATCACAGTGAGAACTATTTTTACACCAATTCTAACTTCTTTATTACGTGAAAGTTCTGATTTTTTAATGACTTTTGTTTCTGTACGTTCTTCTCAGTATGGGTTGCCTTTGAAGATTATTTCGTACAAGGATTTGTATGGATGGACAATGGATGAGATTGTAAAGCTGATCGGTTTAAAGAGTAATTGCACCTTTTGTGGTGTTTTCCGTCGTCAGGTATATATGGGTCACTCTTTGCTATTATCATTCCTCTGTCTCTCATCCTTTTGTGGTATCCTTCACCTTTGTTGTCTCAACATTCATCCCATTTTTCACCATTTCTTAACACAGAACAACCCATCTCCTCCCAAAAAAAAAGGGTTCAATTTTAAGAAATAATATCAATGCATTTAATGAAATTCGTAGTACTCTTCGTCTTAAAAGGCCCTTGATCGAGGCGCCGCAGTGCTGAAAGTAGACAAGCTTGCTACTGGACATAATGCAGATGATATTGCTGAAACGGTTCTTTTGAATTTGCTGCGAGGTGATATTGCTAGGTAATATAGTATTAATTTAGTGTTTTTTTTCTTCAGCATTTATCCTGTTTTCTTTGGGTAGTAATTAGATGACATTCACTTTTTAGACTGAGCAGATGCACTTCAATAACAACTGGTGAAGATGGACCAATTCCAAGATGCAAGCCTTTCAAGTACACCTACGAGAAGGAGATTGTTATATATCCTTATTGCAACTGAAACATTGAAAGTGATTTATTGCATGCTCTGTTGTGTTATTATTTTGGTGTAGTGAAACTGGTGCAAAACCTTAACCAGATTTGCACGTATGCCTATTTCAAGCGGTTGGACTACTTCTCAACTGAATGTAAGTTCACGTTTCCATTTCCTTTTCTCCACCTTAATGCTTGTGTCAATCTCATTCTGTACAAGTTTCCTTGATTTCTCTTTGCTTCTCTCTCTCACCTATATTCACCTTCTTTATCCATGATAAAAGTAAATGTTGGGGGTTTGCAGTGTTGGATATTTCCACTTGTGCTTTGAATGTGGTAGCAAGTTCTTGTGGTTTTGTTTGGTTATGTTGCTCTTGTATTCTGTTTCTGCCTCTCTACTTACAGAGTGTGTTGTTGCAGGTATATATTCTCCCAATGCATATCGTGGTTTTGCTCGTGAGTTCATTAAAGATTTGGAGAGAATCAGGTTGTTGCCACTCAGTTGATTGTCTGATGTAATTGTAATGCTTGTAGGTTGCTATCCTAGTTTGATTGAACTTCCCATATTTTCCTCTCTTTGGGTGCGTGCTAATGGTTTTTTTGGTTCTTAAATATGAACATCTCTAGTGATTCCTATGATCCAGCCCCCCTCATTCACAACAGCATTTATTGCATAGGGATATAAACCTTAGGTTCTGAAAGCTGTGGTGGGAAATTCTTGTGTTGCACCCTCCAATGTGTTAACATATTATTGATGGTTTACCAATGCAGACCAAGGGCCATACTTGACGTCATCAAATCAGGGGAGAATTTCAGAATATCCACTTCTACAAAAATGCCAGAGCAGGGGACATGTGAACGTTGTGGTTACATTTCAAGCCAGGTAGGTGTTGCTTTTGCTTTTGTCTCACGTACACATGAAACTTACAATACATTGAACTCCTGCATGCGTGGTTGAAAAAGGCATTTACTTCCCTTGTGGCCAATCACCGTTGTTTTGCTGGTATAGCTTTGATGCACTTCGTCTTAGACAACATCATTACTTTATTACCGTCTAGAGTCTGTTCCTATGGTATTATACAACTTATATTATTTTCATTTTGCATGATTTTACATGTTATCCTTTTAACATTGCTTAATGCACAGAAATGGTGTAAAGCCTGTGTTTTGCTTGAGGGACTGAACCGGGGTTTGCCCAAGCTAGGCGTTGGTCGAAGCCGAGGCATTGATAATGATGGCAGGAAGGATGTGAAAGACAACCATGGAACAAAGAATGTTGAGAGCAAGCAATGTGGAACTCTGGATTTCTGATACAATCTGTTGTGTGAATTAAAAAGAGTACAAAAGCAGAGTAGGTATATGATAGCAAAGCTGCTTCCCGCTGTTATTCCAACATTGAGAAATTTTGTGGTCATTCTTGTTTGGTTATGCAGGCTTAACGAATCCTCCATGGTGTGATGATTTGAATTCATTAGAAATATGTTGTTCATTACTTAGAAAAATGTACGCTATTGTAGGTGCATTGAGAATGAGATGGCAAGAAATGGGTGGTAAAGGGAACATTATGTGGGGAGATTGAGGTTGGGTTCGAATTGGAAGAAAACATGCAAGACTTATTTTTATCTCAAATAAATTTTGTATTCCAATTTATTTGGCAATTTTTTAGAATTTGTACCTTCTGATTTTCTATAAGCTTGCTTCAATGGGATACGAGTTATGCATCTGGAACTGAAGAACTTGTGCTTTAATTTGTTCCTAGCAGTTTGACACTTTGATTTATGTTCCAGGCAGGCTGACTCTCTAACCACTGTTTAATTTGATCCTATAGCCCTATGATCCTCTGATCGTTCTTCTGTCGTTGCTCGACTTGCGTGAAAGGCGAGTTACTTTTGTCGTTCTTTTGATTGTTCAATTGGGTGCTTGGATTGCGTCAAAGGCGAATGTGATTGGACGAAATTAAGTATGAGTAATGCTATCTTCGGTTAAATCTGATTTTTTTATTTTTTTTATTTTATATCAAATTTTAGAAATTTAAAATAGTATTAATTATTTATTCTAATTTTACTTTTTTTTTTTCATTGTTTTTCTTCAAAATTAAGGTGATTTAATTATTTATTTAAAAAGATAGAAGAAATATTACTTTTTTTAATAGCAATGTCTCATTTTGTTTGTATAGTTTAATAAAATATACATATTAAGGATTTAATTAATAAAAAATTATTTTATATTCTTTTTTTACCCTTAATCGATAAAAATAATTGTTTATATATATAAATTTAAAAATTTTACAAAATATTTAAAAATATCTAAAAAATAAATAATAAGTAAATAAAATAGGACCAATGAATTATATTTTTCAATCATAATTTTACATTTATATATATATATATATATATATATATATATGAAAACTTTTGCATTTACAAACAATAAATTTATATATGAAAAATGAAATAGAATGCTCTAGATTTTTTAATTAACTTTTAATATAATTTTTAAGGTTTTAAATTTTATTTTTAATATTTTTTTAATATTTTTTTTTATCCAATCGTTTTCCTAGCGTTTCCAATCTATGTATCAAGAGGTTAGGTTTGTAATAAGTAGATTTAATTGCAAAAATATTAGCTTTTTTATTTTTTGAAAATACTATTAGCCTTTTAGTATAAGGTCTAATTTACAAGCAGATTGGAGGTTAGAGTTATTTTTTTTATTTTTGGAGAACAGAGGTTAGAGTTAATTTTGTAAATATGATTTTCTTTTTTTTATTTTTGGACCAACAACAATAGACACTCATAAAATTCCCAAGCGGAATGCAAAAGCTAAACTGCAGCTCCCACCCTTCTCAGTTTGGTCTCTTCATTTCGCAATCTCAGTTGGTCAACATGGCATCTTCAGCGCCGCCAGGCTCAGCCACGACCACCCGAATTTCTAGAAAGCCTTTAGGGCTTATGGCGAACGCAATGAAGCGCAAAGACAGTTTCATTCAGTTATTCGCAATGACAGGGATACTGCTTTTGAGTGTTAGATCCTTGGGTCAGAAGTACCGTATCCATGCCCTTGAGGAAGATACCTCAGCTCTTAAGCAAGAACAGCAAACCCTAACTGATAGATTGAACAATATCAAGCGTGGCCTACTCCACGAAGCCTCTCTGGACCCCACTGGCCTCTTTGCTGCTCGCCTTCGCCTTCTTTTCGGCGATGATAAGTAAAATGAAAATTGTTATCAATTATCCATGTGAGTTTTCTTGTTTCCTCTTTGATGAGGCGAATTAAGATTATTTTGAATAACTCACATTTATATAATGTTCTATGTCTGCTCAAAATGCTGACTTTCTGCTTATTTTTGGTTACTTTGATATTAGATGGATTGGACGATGATGAACCCATATTAAATTAGTAAATTGCTTCAGTAAGTCATAGATTGTTTCACTGTGATAATTGTTGTGTAAGTAAGAGCTTGTCAGTGTTTGTTATCTTTTATTAGGTCTATGGTTCTGGTGATTGATATGGGTGGAATCACTATCAATGATTGTTTGCGTGTGTAATCCAAAAGTGGTCGCTATAAAAGCCAGGTGGGTTCTGAATCCCGCGCTACTAAACTGCATTGGTGTAAAATGATAACTAGAGAAATAGCAGTTTACAAGCAGGAAACAAGCTAATTAGCTGCCTGAGGATGGATATAATGATATCAATTTTAATACTCAATTTTGACATAATCGTCTGTCACTTACAGTAGTGAGTTGCCTTGTTATCACTAGTGCTTTAGGTTTGGGGTTCTTTTTGTTGTTTGTTTGTGAGATAGGTTTAAGATTTTAAAATTTTGCTATGTGCTAATGATTGTTTATAAGATTTAGATTTGGGATATCAGAGGGTTGTTTTGAGGAATGAAATGTTAGCAGAATTGCTCTAGCATATTGATTATGATGTTAACGAATTAAGGAGATAGTCAATGTTCAGATGCATCTTTTCTGAATTTGGTAAATCTTCTAATTTTCCATTGTACGGCATGGTTCCTATCTCAGTATCTTTTTGATTGATGAAAGGATTATGTGGTCGTTTGATATTGGCTTTAGGTGTTTCTGACGTGAATTCTTAGCACCTTATTGTATTTTAGACAATAGCATGTGATTTCATGTTGAGTGGTTGCACAGCACGAGCAGCAACGTTGCAAGGACTGGGAAATGTAGGAGAAGTAGCTGAGATGAGTAGTATCTTCCATTAGCTCTCTTTTCCTTCTTCTTATTCTTTTGATATGTTTAAGAATTGTCAGGAATAGGAGACCCTCTCATGATTCAGGATTTTGTAAATTAATGGTTTGGTTAAAGCATAACGACATCCCCGGTTCTACTAACTTCCATCCAGACTTTCTCCTTCTTTATTGTACTAATTTTTGTGTTACTGATGGATATATATAACTAAAATGTAAAATATATATATGTATATGTATATATTCTACTTGACAGGGAATATTAACCCCTCCAGGCATTGCTCCCTGGCTAAGAAGGATGTTGCATGTGAGAGATTGATATAGGCTAATGAGGAGTTCTGTTGTGGTATTTCTGCAATTAATAACCAAAATCACGTGTTCGATTTGAATTATTTGGTGCACCTTTGATTTCTTCATCTTTAGATTATGGTGGGGACGTTCATCTATAAATTTATTGGTCATAAATTACATATTGATTGCTCATAACAGTTGACTCTAATCTTTATTTCGGATAACACACATTGAGTGACTCTCCATGCTTTTGACGGATCCATTTACTGTTTGATTGCACATGTGAATAGTAATGGCCCGGTTGGATAGAAGTGGCACTAACTTGAATGGATGTAGAATTGTAGATGGAAGAAATATAAATATTCAATGGATTTAGTGTGACTTGCACCTGCTCTTGCTCGCTAACTGTGATTATATAATAGATGGTCCTATCATTCCATGGAGTTTCCTAAGGAAACCTGAACACAAGCATCGTTAGATTTGTTGGCTTATAGGTTGTAATCTATTAGGGACGCAATACAATCCTAAAGCGCGTAAAGAAAGCAATATTTTATCTGTGCTACTATTTGAGTTGGTTGCTTATTGGTGATTTAAAATTGGGGATCCAATTAATAATGTAATGATGGCATGTGCCAAAAAGATGCTAATGCATTTGTTTGAAACCCTTGGCTGCATCTTTAGCTTTACATTCAAATTCAATAAACATTGCTTCAGTGAATTTGAAATTTCCAGCTGGTAAATTTTCACATTTAACCTTTTTGGATGGGATGTTAGTTTGTATCTATTGTTAGTGGTTTTTATTTTCTTGGAATGTTCTTGTTTGTGTATATAGTGTAGTGAACCTCAAAAGCATTGGGTGGTTGGTTCTATCCTGACCAGTGTGGTTTATGCGAGATCTTCAAAGACCGAGCCGCGAATGTCATTTGGCGTATGGTTAAAGGATAAAGATAAGGTGGTACTTGAGAGAAGGAAGGAAAGTGACATATCTAATGGGTTGCTTCCAGTTTATCCCAGCCGAATTTTGGAAGCCGATGGTCCACTTGTGTTGACCAGTGGATCGCATGACCTTAGTCTCAATGCTTGTCTCGCAAAGGCATGGCTTATCAGACGTTTTACATTAATTATGAAGAGGCAAAGTTCAAATTTTGATTTCTACAACAAAAAAAAAAAAAAAAAAAAATACAGATATTGTGAAATGGAAGAAAAAAAAGAAGCGAAAGCAGTTAAAAAAACTCAGCAACTCGTGTTCTTTCTTCTAGTTATAAGTCAAACAGTGATTCTTCTTCGTTTGGTTAATCTTTTTTTGGATTTTGATACTTCAAATTTACATATATTGTCTAGGTAAAGCTTCTAGTCATTGAACATAGTTTCAATGTCTATAACACTCAAAGATATCAAAAAAAGGCAAAGAGCTAAGTGACCGCCAACTCTTTGGTGAAAAAAATTATGTATATATTTGCTTGACAAGGTTAACATATAGGCCAATGTTGTCACACTAAACTAAAACAAACCGCGCGGACTTTTGTTACAAGCATATGTGCATGTTGGGTGTCAGAACACTGAATTAAGTCATGAGACCATTAATGTGATTTCTCCATATAAATCAGAGGTCTTTTTCCCCCTAATTCTACAATTAATTAATTGGGGTTACTCTCATACTCTATTACTTTTGCCAGAGAAGACAACCTAGTTTCTTAATTCCACTTACCTAATCCACATCTAAATATAGCAATTAACAAAAAAAAAAAAAAAAAAAAATGAAGAAAACAATCTGACTTCAGTCAGCTACTCATGCAAATTCCACACCATAGCCTCAAAAGTGCATTTAACTGGGTACTTTGTTCTACATACTACAAATATGATTCTACAAAAGGAGTCAGGCCTTTTTTACATTAATAAATTTCATCGTCGACTCGATGTACATTTATATACCTTGTGCTCTCTTTCTGCAACCAGTAACCACTACACTAACTTCTTCGGTAGCATTGATGCCATAAATTTACTTTTGTACTAGTTTTTTCACACAATTTTCATTATAATTTCACGAAAGAAAATCGGTTGGCTAATTAGCAATTTGGACATCAAGCATTTCCTTATGTAGCTAAGCACACCCTTTTGATAGGCAAATAATTGGTAAGCTAAGCTAGTTTACGTTAAATTTGTATTAATTAATAGAATTTCACTAGAATATCATTAAAAGTTTATGGATTAGTCATGATTAAATCTGTCTTTTTTTCCTAGCCTTTAATGAATTAGGGAATAGACAATCAAATTTAACTTGCAATACAATTTGTGTTATATTATATTATGTTCTCTTTTTTCTTTTCTTTGGATTGCGATGATTTTTTAGTTTGTATTTGTCCTCATTTCTTTTAAATATTTTAAGAAAAGAACTCAAAGTCAAAATTAAGTGAAAGTAAATCATTCTTAAGAGGAGTTCAAGTGGTAAAATAGCTTAAATTCAAGAGAAATAAAAATAGTGAAACTATAATTGGGTTACTTGAAACTTAAATGAGTATTTGAACAAATTGGCGCGTGCGAGTTTCAAGCTTGTTTACAGAACAAAAGCCACAAAAGAACACCGCAAAGGATTATTCAACCGGATGACGCAAAGTAAAAGTGAAAGGGTAAGTGCGAGCCAGCCCTAGCTCGTAATATAAGCGAGGGCCCTCAACGCTCAACCTCTCAGCTCTGCGTCCTAAAACATCACATGCAAACCTTGTGCGTTGCATCAAAACAAAACCTCCACTTCTCCTCCCTACACATGCCCATGTGGGAGACAATCACACATACATAAACATTGTAAGCTGGCCACCTTTATTTATTTATTTCCCATGAGGACCCCCACCACCGACACTCATTTTCTACTCCTTTTTTATTCAACAAATTTCCCTCTATTTTTTCCCTCTTTTTTTCTTTCTTTACTGCTAACTAAACTAGTCAATGAATTGCACACCCATTCTCACAGTAACACATACTCTGTACCGCACTTAAATATTGCGCCATCCCCCATCATTTGCTTGCTTCTCCTAACCCAAGGACCTAAGCCTTACGCTTCCCTCCTTCAAATTTTCTCTCTGCCTTTCTGATCCGAGATAAATAAAAAGGAAAATGCCGCTAATCTTAGCGGGAAAAGGTTCCGTTTGCATCTTGTTTTTTGCTTTTTTCGCCATTGTTGGAGCTGAAGATCCATACAGGTTTTTCAACTGGAATGTTACTTATGGGGATATATATCCACTTGGAGTTCGTCAAAGGGTTTGTCCAAATCCCATTTTCTTTATTTTGATTGAGCTAATTTCTCCTGATCTGGATTTTGGACTTATTTATTTTTCAAAATCTTAATGAAGTTACCTGATCATATGCGGTGGGTTTTGGTTTTGTTAATTTACAGGGTATTCTTATCAATGGACAATTTCCAGGACCTGATATTCACTCTGTTACAAACGACAATCTTATTATCAATGTGTTTAACAGCTTAGACGAGCCTTTTCTTCTCTCCTGGTAATATCTCTTTCTCCCTTGCTTACTCCCGTGAACTTTCCCCATCTGGAAAGAATATCCACAACGATTTGCGCGCTCTTCCTTCTAAAGACAAATCTAACCTTGCTTATTACTCTGTTTCTGTTTTTGCATTTGCTATATGGGCCTATACACAGTAATTCTACAATATTCATTTGATTTAAACTTTAAATAGTAGGTTTCTATTATAGCTTTCCCGGATTTACTGTAAATAATTAAGAATCTTTGATTGCTATGATTCGATCGCCTCGCATTACCTTTTCTTTTTTCTTTAAATATATGCTATTGTACTTTCTTTTTCTTGAAAAAAAAAAAAAAAAGAATAAAACGCTTTTCAAGGCGATGTGAATCAGTGAAGGGTTTTTGACTAGTGGTCTTAATTTGGATCTGGATCATATCATATCAATTTCAATTTCATTTCTTTTCCCGCTATTAGCGGTGCAATTTTCGCTAATGATAACTATTTATGAAATAACGTGGGATTTTACTATCATGGTCTGAAGTCAAGAAAATATGTCAGTGTAGTTGGAGTTTGTGGACTCTGTTGTATTTACTTCTTGCTACACGAACGTCGTTATCAGTTGATTAGGCCAGCTTGATTAGGTATAAAGCAACTTTTCATTATTATAAATGATATAACCAATTGAAAGCTTTGAACATAATGCTTTCTACAAACTCTCCTGTCCATTTCAGTTCAGCTGTCATCCACATTGGAGAATTCCAGGATTAAGACAGGCCTTTTGGATTAACCCGTGAAAAATAATGGAAGTAAAAACTAACCAATCCTTATATTATACATATAGGAATGGAATTCAGCAGAGGAGAAATTCATATGAGGACGGTGTTTTTGGAACCACATGCCCAATTCCTCCAGGAAGGAACTTCACATACATTCTTCAAGTGAAAGATCAAATTGGAAGTTTCTATTATTTCCCATCTCTTGCATTCCACAAGGCTGCCGGTGGTTTTGGAGGAATTAGGATCCTCAGTCGCCCAAGAATTCCCGTTCCTTTTGCTGATCCAGAAGGCGATTACACCATTCTTATTGGAGATTGGTACAAAGCCAATCACACGGTAACTTTTTCTCTTCTTTTGCTTCATTAGCTTTGTTTATTTTCAATCTGCTGGGACCCAAATGTTTAAACGACATGCTCGGCTCTTGCGACCAAAATTTAAGATTTTGTGTATGTGTCGGCAACTATTTTGACATTTGCTTCCAGAGGCCTCTAGCACTTTTGGATCTGACAGTTTGGCAGCCGTTAAATTTCCAAGTGCCGGATAGGGAATAAAAAATATTATTCTCTTGTTAATCTTTAAAGCATATTTGCTCAAAGAATTAAAAAAAAAAGTATGCTGTAGAGTTCGAAAGAAATTAATTTTACTGGAAAAAAAAAAAAAAGCAATTGACCTTCTTATAACTGAGAAATTAATAATTTGAACTTTAATTAGAGTAGTAAAATAAAATTACGAAAATTTGTTAGATTCGTGTCGTTGAAGGCTGTCTTTTCTCGAATGTCTTTTACGTGGGTGACGTGATTTGTTTCAGACCATGCCGAAATAGTTGTCATTGGCTTTGGCCCAATCTATTTTGTCTCTGCAGTATTGCTGTCTTTCCTTCTCCTCTGCCTCGTTAATCTTTAAAATCCAATTAATGTGAATACAATCCCCGCAGCCGATTAATTTAGCCACTTGTCGGATGAGCACCTTGTGGGTCCCTATTGAGCAGAAGGTTGTAGTTATGTATGTGCATGTGCTTCCTACTTGCTGCTTTCACTATGGCCTAGCACGTGTTTGCTTAATATCCTTATATATGTTAGGTTCCTACAAAATCGAGAAATGTTTTTTAATGTGGCTATTTCACGGTCAATGCGTCTCAATTCCAGAAACAATTTTAATACTATTAATTGAAATAGAAAAATTTTAGATATTGAATTATGCAATTTTTTTAAAAGATTAAGTTTAAAGTATATTGGCTATAATGTAAAATTAACCAATCAATCATGGTATTTTAATATATACCCATATGACTAATTTTAGTCACTGAGTTAAAGCCTGGTTGGCAACTATGTGCTTATTTATTCTTGCAAATGACAACTTGTGTAACCTAATATGATTGCATTAGATGAATCAAAAGTTATAAAAAAAAAAAAAAAAAATCAAATAATTGTATATTTGTATTGTTATATTCGTAATAAAAATGTATTGATTCGTGACTGTGCAGGAGCTGAAGGCTCATTTGGACAATGGTAAGAAGCTGCCATTCCCTGACGGGATTCTTATCAATGGACGCGGGAGTGGCTATGCACTCACTGTTGAACAGGGTAAAATTTACCAATCTAATTCTCATCCATCCAATCTTCTAAAGAGATATCCTTTCTTCGTTAGTTTTATGATTCATTGTTAATCTATTATCTGCCAAATTTAAATCTTATTGATATCTTTTTCCCCTTCTAATTGGTCAACTAGAATTAAGTTTATATACTTAAATAGTGCTAGTGCATTTGTTGCAGGAAAAACTTACAGGCTCAGAATATCAAATGTCGGATTGGAACATTCACTTAACTTTCGCATTCAGAACCATAAAATGAAACTGGTAGAAGTGGAGGGCATACATACTCTCCAGACTACCTATTCTTCACTTGATGTTCACGTCGGTCAATCTTACTCTGTTCTAATAACTGCTGACCAGCCTGGACAGGACTACTACATTGTGGTTTCCTCTAGATTCACCTCTCAGGTCCTCACCACTACAGGTGTTCTTCATTACAGTAACTCTGCTGGCCCAGTCTCTGGCTCACCCCCTGGTGGACCCACCATTCAGGTTGATTGGTCTCTCAACCAGGCCCGCTCCATCAGGTATTTATGAGCCTCTTTGGCGGATCCTGTTCCTCCATTGACATAAACAACAAAAGCTTAGTCATTTAACACTTGGGGTCCATTTTAACAAAGTTTAGGTGTCTCTTTCTTACTTATTATTACATTGCACATGTTTTTCCTTAGTAATGGGTCCTCTAAACTATAATTAAAAGCATGACTATTATCAAAGCTAATCATGTGTGTAATGATTCAAATCCTATGTGTGACAATTTCAGGACCAATCTCACTGCAAGTGGACCAAGGCCAAATCCACAAGGCTCATACCACTATGGTATGATCAACACAAGCAGAACTATCATATTTGAAAGTTCTGCTGGTCAAGTGAATGGCAAGCAGAGATATGCAGTGAACAGTGTGTCCTATATCCAACCAGACACCCCGCTAAAGCTTGCAGACTACTTCAAAATTCAGGGAGTTTTCAAAGAGAATAGTATTTCAGACAGACCTTATGGTGGAGGAATTTACCTTGATACATCAGTTTTGACTGTTGATTATAGAGCATTCGTAGAAATTGTATTCCAGAACAATGAAAACATTGTCCAGAGCTGGCACCTTGATGGTTACAGTTTCTTTGTTGTTGGGTAAGCAAATGAGCAATTCATTTGCATGGATTTGTTTTCCTTAATCATTACTTTTGTTGATGATCAATGATTTTGAAATTCAGTATGGATGGAGGACAATGGACAACAGCTAGCAGGAACCAATACAATCTTCGTGATGCAATTGCACGATGCACCACTCAGGTGAGACCAAACTCTCTCCTTTTCCTGATCCGGAAGAAGACATTTTTTAATTTTAATTTCAGATATCTCACACATAAGTTTGGTGTTTGCAGGTATATCCCAAATCATGGACTGCTATTTATGTGCCATTTGACAATGTAGGGATGTGGAATTTAAGAACAGAGTTCTGGGCACGTCAATACCTGGGCCAGCAGTTGTATCTGAGGGTTTACACGACATCAACTTCACTTAGAGATGAATTCCCTATTCCAAAGAATGCACTTCTCTGTGGCAGGGCAAGCGGTCGACGTACAAGGCCTCTCTAAGCAACGGAAGCAGTATTTGAAGGCAGTGAAGCCTGTCTAGCTCCTCAGGATGAAGATTGAAGAGTGGAGTTTTGCATATTGTCTTCTTGTTGTTGGCTGCTTTATTTTAGGCTCAAAATGAAGTGGCTGTTTTGCACATTCTTTTCTACTGATGATTGTATTCCTTTCTATAAATTATTTATTATTATTATTATTATTATTATTATTATTATTATTATTATTGTTATCACTATATAAGGCATTAAGGTCAGCTAATTCTCAAGCTTGGCTCCAGTAATTAAAGTTTATACCAAGTTATGCATTTCTTTTACGTTGGAAATTTTAATGTTTTTCTTTTATTTTTCTGGCTGTAGCAGCTGATGAAAAACAGATATGAGTTTAGTATGCTTATTTGCTATTATTATTACTTAGTTTATGTCAACTAAAAATATGTGTAGTGCACTTATTTGATTGATTTAAGAAAAAGAACGTGGTCGGGGAAAAATACCAATATGCTATTCATCATACAGTTCATGAAGATTTAAAAATAAATCAATAGCAATTTCCATCTTTATTAATAAAAAACGAAAAATCAACCATTTAGCTATCTACACTCTTTTGAAATGAAAAAAAAAAAAAAAAGAAAAGGAAACAGACGAATAATAAATAAATATTATATTAATATATTACAATTGTGTCATATTTTTTTCATTGTAGGTAAAAGTTTTTGTCTTATAGTGCAACCATCAACGAGTTACATTATTATTTTTTACCTTTCTTGAAAATGAAAATAAATTGACTTGATGCCTTCCTTTCCATTTCTACTTCGCAGATTACCTGAAAAATATAGAAACTGAAAATGTACGTCCTGGATCATACTTGTTTTCTTGTTTCTATGGAGATTATGGCTGATTCTCACTATAAAATACGTTATATATATTCTACCAGTTGAAACTATCTAAAAATAAACGTAGTAACCTTTTCTTTCCCCGCCCGACTCAAAGCCCAATCATTTATTCGCAGGGAGTAATTTCGATGTTATATCATGGGCCTAAGGCTGTTTCCTGTTCTTGGACTTGGGCTTCGGAAACGTAGCTGTAAGGAATTCGCGAAGGTTCCTTCAAAGTCCCTTAATAGACGCGAAAATTTGAGCAATAGGGCAGAATTATCTGCTGCTCCGTCGTCCTAGTCAGGAGTTTATTATGCCCGGCCTGGCCCACTTATATGCTAAATCGGACGATACGGTGAGCTACGCTATATCACTCAACTGCTAATATAGGAGCACGAACTTAACTAGACGCCCTAACTCATTTTCGACGGGATCCAAGTCTGAAAAAACTCCATCGATCGTCTCTGTCATTACTTCTGGTGAAATACTCACTGCCTTTTGCTTTTCTAGGGTTTAGTTTCATTTTCTTTTCACCGTGTGATGTTACTCTTCAATATGTAATACATTTTTGCTTAATCGGCATGTTTTTTTCCTTATATGTTTCTCCCTTAAATGAGAATAGGAAATGGAAAATACTAGAAAACAAAACTGTTTTCTGAGGGCCCTTGGCGATCGTGTGTTTATCGTTCGTGTTTGCTCATTACTATAACTAACTGATTCGTTCGCATTTTAGCGACTGCAGAAAGATTATAGACAGTTAGTTTCGAGGCTTAGGGTTCTTTTCACTTTATAGATTCCATCCAATTTTGTTTCAATTGCGTAAATATTGTTTTGCTGATTTTCAGATTCTAGTTTTGAGCATCTATAATCGGCACGTCTTTATTTACACCCTCTAATGGCGGTATGTTAAATTGCTGATTACTTTTTCATTGCTCTCTTCTCATTTTCCTTCTTTTTTGGAACATTTTTTTTCTTCTTGGTGACTCTTTTGGGTGAATGTTGTTGGTTAAATAGTTGTTTTCTTATTTTTTTTTCTTAATAGATTGATAGAATTTTTAAAGATGAAGCTAGTGAAGAAAAAGGAGAACGTGCCAGAATGGTGAGTGGGTTTTGTTTGTTTACATTCATATGTGCTGCAAGTGTCTTAACAATAAATAATGCACATTACTACCAAAAATTGTGAGAAAGAATCATCTATAGTTTCTGTTATCTTTACTGTCTAGGTAAATGTTTCTATTTCATCCTGGCTATTGTTACATGTCTTTTGGATGTGAATTATAGTGTTTGTTTGAAATTTTGTTTTCCCATCTTAATTTGAACCATTCTTTTAGGCATCATTTGTTGGTGCAATGGCAATTGCTGACTTGGTAAAGACAACGCTAGGACCAAAGGGAATGGTTAGTTTTCTTCATTCTTTAGCTTTTTGCTATATTTGGAGCGCATTTTAGTATACTTTAACTAATTGTTGTATTGCACGGTACAGGACAAAATTTTGCAATCGACCGGCCGAGGACGTGAAGTTACTGTAACAAATGATGGGGCCACCATCTTGAAGTCCCTTCACATTGATAACCCAGCTGCCAAAGTTCTAGTTGGTATTCTTTTGTTGCTGCTTTGTCTTGCATGCATTAATGTTCATTTAGTTAGCTTCTCACAGCTTTTGAAGCTAAATGTACTCATATTGAGAATCTTTGTCAGTAATTGTTTTAGAAGGTTTTTGCAGTATTCTTTTGAAATCAGTTGTAGGATTTGTATAAAAACATATTTTCCGACGCATGAATATAATGCAGGATTTGTATAAATGCTTTCTCTATAGAGGAGGAAAACTTTGCATCCCTCCTCATAGAGAGGGAGGTCTCTATAATAAACTAATTATAATGCAGCTAGCTGTGCCTGAGAATTGTTGGATGTCATGAATATAACTACGTCATTGGTATATAGCTCACATGTAAGAGTTGATGGCAATATTAGCTTGACAGAAATCTTTAATTTATTGGTTAGATATTTCAAAAGTGCAAGATGATGAAGTCGGTGATGGGACAACATCTGTTGTTGTGTTGGCTGGGGAGCTTTTAAGGGAGGCAGAAAAGCTGGTTGCAGCAAAGATTCATCCTATGACGATTATTGCAGGTTTTTTTTCTATTTTCTGGCTTCTGTTGCTTCATATTTTCCTTTTTCCTTTCTTTTGCAATCCCTCTTCTTAAAGGCATTATCAGGAGCATTCTTTGAACTTCAATTTTTTGTTTTCACAAAAGTTTGGAACATTTTTGTCATGTCTCATTTTTTGAATTTTATTGTTTTGCTTGCACTAATTTTATGTAAGGGTAGATATTGTGTTGTTTTATCTTCATGTTGTGAAATTAGAGTTTGAGTATTGAGTATTTAGTTATACGTTTTCCTTCATGCCTAAAGTATTTCTACAGGAAATATCTTGTTGGCATGACTTATTTTATTATCTAGATGGTGGCTTCCCTTCCTAATTAAATTATATTTTTTAACCCCCCTCCCAAAAAAGAAAAAAAGAAGGAAAAGTTGCCCGCCTAATTGCTCTTTGTAGTTTTGGGCAAGTTCGATCAACAAAAAGTCTCACTTGTATGTGTGTGTATGTGCGCGTGTGCTTGCGCAGGTGTTTGTAGTAAGTGTTGCTATGAAGATTTAAAGTTGCAGAGGGATATGCATTAACTCTCTCTTTCACTTTATACTTTGAATATTTTTATGCTTTCTCTTGTTTGGGGTGCTAAATCTTGAACAATTCTAACTCTTCTTGGTAAACTTAAACCTTTGAATTTATCATATGAGCTGTTGTAATGGTATATATCTAATTGTTCAGGCTATCGAATGGCGGCAGAGTGTGCTCGTAATGCTTTGTTGCAAAAGGTTGTGGATAACAAAGAGAATGAAGGTAGTTACTGTTTCTGTCATATGTACTGCGATATATTATTGACATGTCCCTCATGGAACATGTTTTTGTTCTGCTACATTGCTTTTTTACTAATTTTCTTTATTGATGCCTCTGGTGCAGAAGTTGAATTGGCACTAGTTTGTTTTGTGATGATGTGCACCTATATAGTTGCATGTTTCAAAGTAGCTCATTATTGTTCCTTTTCCTGGCATTGTTAACTGTCTGATGCAAGGCCATTACTGAAAATGCAGAGAAATTTAAATTGGACTTGATGAAGATTGCAATGACTACTTTGAGTTCCAAAATTTTATCACAGGATAAGGAACATTTTGCAAAACTTGCTGTGGATGCTGTTTTGAGGCTGAAGGTGAATTTTTTTTCTGAAATACTGGCTTGTTTAAATCTTATTTCTCCCTCCTTTCTGAGATGTGGTATTTGTCCCATGATATTGTTTCAAATTTCCTTAACAATTTCTTCAATAATCGCAAGTGTTTTGCCTCCTTTCTTGTCTCCCTCTCATCCTTTTGTTGATTTTTCTTGTTTTGCTAATTCAAATGGCAGGGTAGCACAAACTTAGAGTCAATCCAGATTATCAAGAAGCCTGGAGGTTCACTGAAGGATTCTTTCCTGGATGAAGGGTGAGTAGATGGGCTTATAAAGTCTTAATTTTTTGAAGCCCGCACTGCATGGGGCATGACCGTCCTCACTTGAGCACTAACTTGCCTTCTTGTTTGCTCGTGTGTAACTTCATAAGTTGGAAATTTTGGGTCAGTTATTTGGCAACTTCTACAGTAGCTGGTGTATCCATCTGTTAATTGTAAATAACCATATCAAGTTAAAGAAAGTTGAGTTTAAAGGTCTTTGACTAGTATGCCTAGGTTGCATTATTCTTTCATGTATTTTGACTAATCTATTGGTGCCTGGTAGCTTTTCAATAATTTTAAATTGAGTCTCTGTGCCTTCAGATTTATTCTTGACAAGAAAATTGGTGTTGGACAACCAAAGCGCATAGAGAATGCGAAAATTTTGGTAGCTAATACTGCAATGGATACAGACAAAGTGAAGATCTATGGTGCACGTGTTCGCGTTGATTCTATGTCTAGGGTTGCTGATATTGAAGCTGCTGAGAAGCAAAAAATGAGAGAAAAGGTGGATAAGATAATAGCTCATGGGATAAACTGTTTTGTAAACAGGCAGTTGATTTACAATTTCCCAGAAGAACTTTTTGCAAATGCCGGAATACTTGCAATTGAGCATGCTGATTTTGATGGGATTGAGCGCTTGGCATTAGTAACTGGCGGTGAAATTGCATCTACCTTTGATAACCCAGAGTCAGTTAAACTTGGACACTGTAAGCTCATTGAGGAAATTATGATTGGTGAGGACAAGTTGATCCACTTTTCTGGTGTTGCAATGGGACAGGCATGTACAATAGTGCTGAGAGGTGCAAGGTACATTATCTAAATTTTTCCCTTTCAATATCTTGCAAGATTAATGTTGCATTTGTTGGTGATGCTTGCATGTGCAAACCAGCACTCTATCATTTAGATATCTAAATTTTTCCCTTTTTGTTTAGAAGAGTTTGTGCTTAGATAGCAGTTGTTACATTTTTATTTATGTGTCTTTGTTTATGACAGTCATCACGTGCTTGATGAGGCAGAAAGATCTCTACATGATGCCTTGTGTGTGCTGTCTCAGACGGTCAATGACAGCAGGGTTTTGCTTGGAGGTGGATGGCCTGAGATGGTTATGGCAAAGGATGTGGATAAGCTGGCCCGAGCTACTCCTGGTAAGAAATCCCATGCAATTGAAGCCTTCTCAAGGGCACTTGTTGCTATCCCGACTACTATTGCGGACAATGCTGGTTTAGACAGTGCTGAATTGATAGCACAGCTTCGAGCAGAGCATCAAAAGGAGGGATCTACTGCAGGGATTGATGTCATCACTGGATCTGTAAGTATTATAAAAGGAAAGGTTAGGTATATTTAAGTCTTAATGCACATATTCTTTCAAACGCTACATCATTGTACAATAATAAGGTAAATGAGGTGCAATCCTCTTGCTACTTGCTATTGTGGGATTATTTCACAGGACATTGGGCATTCTTTCACATTTGGATTTTGAGGCATTGCTTACTTCGGAAACTTATTTGGCATTCTATAGGATTTTGTGTGAAGAAGTTTCATAAAAATTTGAGACGTTTATTTTACCAGCCGTAAACGTTGGCAATTTTGTTGGTTGACTGGATAGGTGACAAGTTTGAGCATCCAATATGATATGTTTCTCCCTTATATTAACTCGTCACCTACCAAATCTTACAGGTGGGAGATATGGCTGAGCTTGGGATTTCTGAAGCTTACAAAGTTAAGCAGGCCATACTACTTTCGGCGACTGAGGCTGCTGAGATGATTCTCAGAGTGGATGAAATCATTACCTGTGCCCCACGGAGGAGAGAAGATAGAATGTGAAATCAGCTGGACCTTTTTCCTGGATGAGAACTTCTGTTGTAATACTCTGTTTTCTTGGCATGTATTTTGCTTCAGTAGGGCATTGACATTAACTGTTTAATTCTATCACTGAGGGTTTCTTCCTCCCAAAATTTTCAAATTGTGTTCAGGAAATCGAGTGATTTACTTTGTCGCGGAATTGATATGTTTTGGAGTTAATAGCAATTAAATGTTGAGGTGTACTAAAAAGTTGATAGATGTTATTATTCTGGCTGTATGAATTGTGAAATTGATCTTGAAACTTGGAAGGCACTGGTCCCATTGGATGGAAGATCGCGCTTCTCAAGCGGGTGTAATTTTGTTTCCCTGGCCCTTCGCGCTCGTTTGAAGTCATTACCTTTTGAGTAATGTTCCTTCGACGATTTACATGGGATGCAAACAGCAGAAGGTCTCATCGTGTTTAAATCTTGACCTGAGAGACCTTTGATAATTTTTTAGATAAAAATTAAAAATAATATTTTATGTCAGTTGATTTTAATTTTTATTTTATATGAAGAAAGTAGTGATAAAAAGCTTGGTTAACGGAAAGCATGGTAATAATTTCGATACTGCAATGGTAAAATGGAAAAAAAATAATTTTTATTTATTAAATCAATGGAAGTATATGGGACAAGTATTTGGACGGGAAGGGAGGAAGCAGTTCACTGAAATCAAAGTTGCATATGTACCTGAGGTGAGGGTATATTATGTCATTTCATAACTGGTATCGGGTTTGCTGACGACAGATTTGCAAACGGTAAGCGTCACAAATACAATTCACATCGATTGTCGTTCCAAGTTCATTTATCCAGTGATCGATAACTATCGCTATTTAAAAGGTCGAAAAAAATAATTAAATTTTCATTACTCCTAAGATGGCGGAGCCTTCAAAATTCGATCCCGATCGCCTTCTAGCTCTCGCATTTCCGGAGGTATTTCTCTGTTCTGTGTTATTCCTGTTTGTAGGACGTACGAAATTATTCTAATTGGAACTGCTTTTTAACGTTTCTTCTTATTTTGTTGTACTACGGGGCAGTCAACGTTCACTTATACTGAAAGGTAGAGCTCTGGTGTCCGTATAGTTGCTGGAATTTTTAAGGTTCATTACCTAGATTGATAAATATCTAGAAGCAATTTATATAATTTTCGCCCCCTTGTATGAACAGAGATGCAGCAATTTATGCCTTGGGAATTGGAGCTTGTGGTCGGGATGCTACTGATACTGACGAGCTTAAATATGTTTATCACGAAAACGGGCAGCAGTTTATCCGGGTATTATTGCTTATTGAATTCATTTGTTTTGCTTAAGATCCTAACTATCCAGATTACTATTTTGTGTCACTTCAGCATAATAATTCATCAAATTCACCAATACTTATGGTATATAAAATTTGAAGGACTTATGTTTTATCTTATTTTAAAATGGTACACGTTGCTAAGCAGTTTTAGATTTTCTGGATCACATACGATAAATTATATTTACCATCTTGTTTCTGGATTTTTAGGTCTTGCCAACTTTTGCCGCGCTGTTTCCATTTGGGTCACTGATGAGTAGTATAGATTTGCTCGGGTTGCAGTAAGTAGCATTGAATTTGAGAGTGTTAAAGGTTTCTTTAACGTTACTGAAAAATAAAAAACAAAGAAAGAAAAGAAAAAGAAGAGGTTTCTATCCCGCATTTAATTTTCTTAAACATTTATTGAAGTCAATTGAGTCTTATATCTTCGTTTTTGAATGTATCAGATATGATCCACGTCTTTTGTTGCATGGACAGCAATATATAGAAGTGTACAAGCCATTTCCTTCTAGTGCATCTGTAAGTATTTTGTGCCGAAATGCCTTTGCTATTATAATATTTTAGTTTTTGTGATATGTTTCATTCTTGATGCAGATACATAATAAAGTCAGCCTAGCTGGATTACATGACAAAGGTTTGTATTCGCTGGCTGGCAGGACACTATATTGATGCACACGTTTAATTTCGGGAAACCTATAGCAGTATAATTCAGATGCTCGAGATGTTGTCCTGAACTCACACGTAGCTTAGTGTGAACAAGTGGTTTTTCTCTCAGTTGAATTTTACTGTAATCTCTATGTTAACCTATCTAGAAGTTCACATCCTCTTCATGAATTGTATTAGTATGGTTATTGGTATTAAGGTATTATAACCGTTCTCCTAATAATTCAGGCAAAGCAGCTATTGTTGAGATAGAAACAAAAAGTTACGAGGAAGAGTCTGGTGAATTGTTATGCACAAGCAGGTGATTTCATTATTAGAATATCTGATCATTCATTAGTATGTTATGATCCCATTATCCATCACTAGGAGGTGAAGCTATTCTTCTTGCACTCTGCAGATCAACTGTCTACCTTCGAGGAGCTGGTGGCTTCTCAAACTCGAATCGCCCCTTTTCTTATTCCAGTTATCCAGCCAACCAAGTTGTAGCTGTGAAAATTCCAAAAAGTCAACCTTTCGCTGTATTTGAAGAGGCTATTCAACCGTCTCAGGCACGGACTACCAATCCCACAACTGCCAGAATTGAAATTTGTGACTTTTATGTTAATGTTCAATATGCATCATTACTTGTTTGTGCTATTGGCACAGTGAACAGAAGTGAAATTTGGGAACTTGAACGTGGAGAAGGAAAGGCTATAAATATTTTGATTTCATAATTTTCTCACTTTGGATAGCTTAGATTGTCTGAAGTTCAGTCTTTCTACTCCATTTAGATATTACATAGAAGAGGCTTATTCTTGAGTGTCCTTTCACTTTTTGGCAGGCATTATTGTATCGGCTATCTGGTGACTACAATCCTCTGCATTCGGATCCTATGATTGCAAAAGTTGCAGGGTACGTGCATCTGTAATTCTATTTGCCATGATTTTATGACTACGGATTACTTCATCAAGGAGGATGGATTTTAATATTGAAATCCATATTCAGTACTATTCACATTCAATTGATATTCAGAAGACTTTGGCTGCACTTTGCTAATTTTGATAATCACAATTCTGATGTATTAAAATGACTTCTGTTTGTAGCTATCGTTTTGACATTGTGGCAACTTTGCAAAGTTTATTTCCATATCCATTAGGCATCCATATACAATCTTAAACTTTGATCTAATCTATGTTCCAAGAAAAAAGGGAAAAAAAAAAAAAAACTTTGATCTGATCCTGTTTTATCTCATGTTAAAGATTCTCGCGTCCAATATTGCATGGTCTATGCACTCTTGGATTTGCTGTTAGAGCCATTATCAAATGTCTTTGCCGAGGAGATCCAACCCTTGTCAAAAACATATCTGGTCGGTTCCTTTTACATGTGTACCCTGGTGAAACTTTGATCACTGAAATGTGGCTAGAAGACTTGAGGTAGAATTGCATTTCCTTTAAACAATGGTTATATCTGCTCATTTTGCGTGTGTTGTGTTTCATTTCGCACGTGTCCGGATAATCTGATATGGCTATTGTAATCTGCAGGGTTATATATCAGGCAAAGATAAAGGAAAGGAACAGGGCAGTGCTGTCTGGCTTCGTGGACATCCATCATTTAGCATCATCCCTGTAAATTAAATCCATATAATTTCGAATAAGAGTTTTAATTCTCGATCTCTGTTGTTAAATAATTGTTGCTAGACCTTATTGTTGCAATAAAGAAAAAGCATCTCATGTTACTGCCAAGCATGATTTTAGGCTATTACTCTGTTATGTAGTCATTCTCTTATTTTATAGCTAACAATGACTAAACCTTAATATTGAACTTATTAGGATTGACTATATGAATTTTGTCTAGATTCTACAATATTTGTATTGTAGCAAGTCAAGTAATTTCAACGTCATGTATTCTTTCGTGGTAATCATGCTCAGAAATCATGATTATCGGAAGATTGAAAACAAATTGACTCAATATGGAATGTCAACATAAAACCCCAACAAGAAACGGAATAAAAATCAGTATGATTATTGTTATCTAATTACTCGAACAGCTAAAGAAAGGAAAAGGAGACATGCCGTTGCATGTATCGCATGTATGGTTGCTGTCGTTCAACGGCGTTCGTCGAGTAAAATCTCTTTGTATGGTTAAAGTTCGGGTTTATTCATGTGTTCGTTTTGGTTAATTTCTCAATTTGTATTGTATCGGAATGGATGATGGAAGTTTATAAAGTGCATTTTGATTTCCGGCAATAAGGTCACGACAAGTCGTTAATTTTAGCCCAATACAACTAGAGCAAGGTGAGCAATTCACGGATTTAACTTAAAATTCAAACCGAATTGAGTAATTTGATTTAATTCGATTGTCAATTGATTAATTATCAATATTAATTTGATTTTTCGGTTATGATACATTTAATTTAAAAAAACTTCAATTAATTCAAATTAATCAAATTTGTACATAAGATATATATTTTCTTTTATCTCGATTTTTTTTTTGTAAAACGTTGCGTTTTTATTCCACATTAAAATAAAATTAAGAGTGCAAATTATATTTATATAGTGTAACTTTTGAGATCATTGACAAAAATTAAGAATGCAATTTTATAACTGAAAATTTAATGAATTATTCTTTTAACGTTAATTATATTAATTGTTATTTAGACGAATATAATTGCCTTTGAAATTTTTATTTGAACACTTGGGATTTGTTTAAATTAATTAATTGTTTTTATTATGTATAATTATTTATAAATTTATAAGTATAAATATACAATTACTTTAAGAGTGCAAGCTGTAAAATAAATAAATATATTGAAAAATTTGAGATTACAGTCTTTTATAATAAAATCGTATATTATTAGGTTCGATTATTTTCAGTTTTATATTAAATATATTTTAGATGAGATATGCATTTATAAAATTTGGTCCTGTGCGAATTGAGATATTTAATTTCAATTGATTTGGATTTAACCGAATGCTGACTTTTATCATAAGGATTTCTCTGTGATAATTTTGGACGGCCAGGATCAAGTAATGACAAAGCAAACTTTGTACAGTAATACACACCTACTATTTCCTAAGTCCAACCCCGTCGGGCATCTGTAGACCACACTACTCTCTCTACACGGACCCCTGCAAAAAAGAGGAGTGCCGGTAACTGCATTTAGAAAACCAATTAGAATGTCTAGCGAGACCCAAGCTGCTCAGGCTATTTCACATGTTGCGGACTCCATCACGACCACCGGCGACGATGGCATGCAACTCCTGAATGAAGCTGTTCGTTCTTTGCCTTCTCACGCTGTGAAGGACCTTCTGTCCATTGGGGTTTGTGCGCTGTCTAATGATCTTAGTACTTCACTATGATGCTTAATTAGGGTTTTTTTTTTTTTTTCATTCTCTATTTACTCTTTCATATTTAGTTTCGTCAATTCTGTTTTAGCTTTTTTATTGTGGAATTAGTGTAATTCTCTGATAAGGAAGTAAAGTAGCTGGCTGGGAAACTGAGTGTTTTTGCTCAGTAGACTTCCTCGCTGGTTTGTTTGGCTGCTATAAAAACGCAACTTAAAACAATTGAACATCTACTTTTCATATTCTAAGTAGTTGAAACATGTTGGTTGTGATATTTTTCAAGTAATCTAGACGAATGTCAGTGTTTAAGTCCTAAGTTATGTTGTTCTTCTATGTTAGGTATGCACCAGATGCATCTTTCGGCTATTTGGAATCCATGAACGTATTTGTTCTTCCTCTTCTCTTTTGCCATCAATAATTTGTAGTATTCTTGGCGAGCCACCATGTACAGTTAAGCATGCAGTGAACTCCAGTTTGAAACTCGATGAAGATGTGAAGGATCCTTCAATATTTAAGGAATCAGAAGAAAGTGAGCCAGAATTATGCCGCATTTGCTTAGGCATCTTGCAGTTCATTTACTGTCATGATAAAGGAATACTGGTAAAAAAGAACAGTGCTATTAACTTAGCTGTATCAATTGTTGAGCTGATAAAGCGAGAGGGTCATCAGATTGATAGCTTTTCTCTTGAAGTCTCCATGCCACATATTATCCTTGAAAACGAACAAATTGTTAAGTAAGGGTTGTTTTACTCTGACTGCTAATTATATTTGGTGATTTTGAGGCTGCAGATCATGTTTGATGTCAATCTTTCAAGTTCTTTGGACTCTTGGATTTTGCAATTTTCTTATTCGTATGTTTTGAAACTTCCCGATTGAATTGATGATGAGGTTTTTGGATTCTTTTCATATGTTTTATGGGAAATTCTAGGATGGCTTTGTTTTAACAACTTAAACTTACTTTTTAAACACTAACCTTGTCTATAGTAAAAAAAACAGCAATATAAAAAAAGAAAATTTTTGTTGAAGGCACCTCGTTTTATATGCAAAGTGGTTTGTCAAATTCTCAGTAACTTAGTTTCCAACTTTCCATATTATATTTTTTGAGTCAATCCTAATAATTATTGTTTCGACTAGTATCTGGGTTCCTGTACTAGTAAGCCGTTGTTTCATTCCATCTGTAGGCTTTTCCTCTTGTGAGTTATTCTGAAATTATAACAGCTAAATACTGACGTTATTCTGAAATTATAACAGCTAAATACTGACTAAAGTTGTTTCTGTTTCTGCATTTGTAGTTTGTATATGAAAAAGAAGTACAGGTCAGAACTTTGGTTCCAAGAAAGACTTTCTAAATGCATTTCTGTGAAGGATGCCTTAAAGTTTGCAATAGCAAATCCGCTTGAAAATTTGTTGGTAAGTAATGATAATATCATGTTCTAATGTATATTAAACCTCTTCAATTTAATCAATTTATGTATAACTTGAATGATTCCAACTCTGACTATGAATTTTACACTACAGTGATATGCATTTGACCATGCAACTTATCCATAGAGTAACAGGATTTGGTTGTTACTGAGTAGTTGGCTCTTTTAGTCTTACTTTAAAAAATAATATTGGTTTCCTATTAATTCTGTATTGATTCCAGGCTCCTTGAGTAGAAAAAATAATAAAATCAGTTTCCTATTAATTCTGTATTGAATTGAAGCTTTGCAGGATGTCAAATCTGGTCCAGGCTCCTTTCACAGGAAACTGAATTAATAGGAAACTGATTCATAGGAAACCAATATTACAGCTTCAATTCAATATATTGGTTTTTCCACCCTACTTAACTCATAATTGCGTATAAATGAAAGGACATAGTTTCTCTTTTTAAAATTAAAAATTGAGGTTTTTGCAGTGGAAACCAAATACTGTTATATCCTAAATCCCTAATTATAAGTCTCGGTACAAATGATGAAAACGTGTACAATTAACCTGCAACCATAGTTGTCAAATCGAGAATCGAAATCCCTATTTTTTGAATCGAGAATCGAATTGTATCGTAAGATTCGATTGTTCAATTAAAAATTATTAATTTTATTCAAAAAATATTAAAAATTCAAATGCAAGTCATAAAATAAAATTGAATTGAATGACATATAATATGTCAGTACCTGATTGTAATTACAAGGAATATAATAGTAATTGTGTGGATTAGTTTGAACCTTAATTGTAAATATTTTGTTTTCTTGTGACATGACAGTGATTAAAGTGCACTACAAATAGTCTATTATGCAAATATGGAAAAATTAGTCATTTCTCCTAATATTTGTTCAAATTCTCTGTGTTTAATTATTTTTATGGCTTTGTTTTCTTTCTCTTTATCCTCCTCTCTTCGTATATGTTCTCTCTACTATTTTCTACTTGTTTCTTTGTAAACAAACATAGATTGGACAATGCATGGAATCGTTTTCTCTTTTATTTTCCAATTGATTTCTGAATCATGTAAATTGACTGATTCATTGCGATTCGCTGCCGATTCGACCGATTCATCACCAATTCAGGCTTTTTTTTTATTCTACACTAAGATTTGTATCATTTTCCATTAGATTTGATACGAATCGTACGATTCGAATCGTGAATTGTACGATTGTAACAACACTGCCTACAACGCAAAAATAAACTTGTTTTCGAAAAGAGGAGTTTTTAACAGTAGACTGAAAATTCAAAAGCTTGAGTAGAAAAAATAATAAAATCAGTTTCCTATTAATTCTGTATTGAATTGAAGCTTTGCAGGATGTCAAATCTGGTCCAGGCTCCTTTCATATCCGTTTGACATACACCCAAGCTAAGTCATCAGGTACTGCTCAAAATTTGGTGGAGGGAGGTGAAGGTTGCAAGAGGAGGAAAACAGGCATGTAAATATGTTCATATATTATAGGAAACGTTGCTGTTTATTTCTGAAAGGTCATGATTAATTGTCAGTTGTTTATTTTGATGCTGTACTGCAACTTCTGCTTACTAGCATAATTATCAGGTTCTGTGCAAACTTATTTTAGGTGTGAATGGATAAATTAGGGAAGTGACTTTTAATTTAAGATGTCGGTTTCGTTTCCTACTAGAGATTTCACTCTGGTTGACTTTCTTGGCTATGTAAGTGCTCCTCTCTATACATTGGAGTGGTTGCATTTACTACTACTGCAGTACTGAATTTGATGTTCTTCATGCATCTTTGCGAGCTGTAATTTTCTGATTCATTAAACTTGATATGAGTTTTGGATGCTTATGTAGCTTCAAATTTATGCAGACACTGATACTGATTTGGAATCTATTTATGATAAGCTAGTGGATGCTTGCAACGAATGTTTTGATTCATCCAAAGCCAAAGGAAATGTTTTCTCTGAGATTTCTTTTAATGGTTTGGAAGATCATGAATCTTCTGAGCATGTCATATTCCCCAGGGACAAGGTAATTTTCTTCCTTGCTTCTTCTGCAATCTGTGCATTCAATTGGGTTAGAACTTTGATCTGGTTCCTGCATGTCATCAATTTAATTATGCTAAAACTTTGGCAATTTGAATGTTCATGGTTTTCAAATATTATAAAGTTCGAAAGAATGAGAAAGTGACAACTGTTGCGTGATGATTGAAGTGAGATACTCTATACAAATATGCGTGTTAAGTGATTACTGTTTGTTGGCTTAGATGATGGTATTCCTTGCTGGGTTTGACTGTTTGCGGTTTATACTCTTCAGGTCAATGCACCCTGCCACTTGGTTTTTCTTTGCTACAGGACACCTATATACTTTGGTGGAAGATACCTGAAGGTAAGGTGATTGTTATTTGGAAAATAACATTGATATAGATGTAGTATAAATCTCAAATATCATGGTATGAGATACTTCAGAAATCATTTTAATAGAAAACAATCTTTAGAACTTGTTATGGTGGCATCATGAGGAAGCATCGTGTTCCTTACTTTGAGTCACACACAACACAGGATGATAATAAAATAATCTATCGTTACCATTTCAGACCCATAATTTTATAATATAGTTTTGTCTATTTTTGACCTCTATCAAGGGGGAAAAAAATGTCCTCTGCAGAAGATTTTTTTTTTCAAGTTTCATAAATATAAATGTCTTAATGTTAGCACTTAACTGGGGCAACATTTATTAAAATTTACTTTGTATACTGAGCATTTCTTGAAATTTTAGTTTCATCAATTCATTTTACCATTCCAATGTTGTAATAATCAAAACTTCTTCGAAATTGTGTAGCTCATATGTACAAATATTCGACATTTGTGTGGCACTTTGGTTGAAATGAATATTCAATGGTTATGCTGACTTGTGTAATTTTCATTAACATTTTGTATTTCATATATTACAGTTTTCAAGGAATGTGAGTCAAACACGTTGGATCATTGATGATGAAAGAATGGGAGAAGCATCCGTTGAGGTAGTGCCTCTTGCTTGCTGTTGATGATCATTATCTTCCTAACTGAAATATATTCATTGATGGAGGTGAACTAAAAGCTAACAGGTTTTCTACCTGCTCTACATAGGAGATCATAGGTGGCAACGTTCTTCCAATGTGTCAGGGTGACAGTTACAAGTTTCATGCTGCTGGTAGAGAGGATATCGATGTATGGAAGATTGGCTCTCTTGTTTGTGCAGTTTGATTGAATGAATATGGTTGCGATTTTTGATAATACTTTCTTCAGGTTCGAATGCTGGGTTCAGGCAGGCCTTTCCTGGTTGAGATACAAAATGCCCGCCTAGTCCCACCTGAGTCTCTTGTAAAAGAAATAGAAACAAAGATAAATAACTTCAATACTGAATTGGTGAGTTGGTTATATAAATTTGATGTTGTGTTCTCTTTCTTTCTCTTTTCAACTCTTTTAAAATTAATTGCAAGAAGCATGTTCTGCATGAAGGTTGGGGTTAGAAACCTTAAGATCGTAGGCAATCAGGGTTGGAATCTGATGCATGAAGGGGAAGCAGAAAAGCAGGTTTTTCTTCCTTTTTTTTTTCTGCCCATTTGGTTTGTATTCATATATGGTATCTCATGCTTCATCATTTGAGATGCATTGAGAAGATGAGACCTGTTATTACTATTGTATTTTTCTTGCAGAAGCAATATTGTGCACTAGTATGGATTTCGCGCCCAATTGAAGACCGAGATTTACACTCTATTGCTAACCTCAAGGACTTGGTGAGTTTTGGCTTTGAGCTTCATTACGTATTTTGCTTTCTCGTACAACTAGCAGCAATTAATGTAAAACCTGAAGTGTCTATGCCTTTCCTCAAAACCTTCTAGTTTTGATCAAGCATATTCAGTAGAAATCTAGCAGTTTAGCTGCTTTTGCTATTGGTTGATTTGCATTTTTTTTTGTTGGCTCATGTTAACAGCTCAATTTTTGGTTCTTTATTCTCATGCAGCAAATTTTGCAGAGAACACCAATAAGGGTGCTCCACCGTAGGAGTCCACTAGAACGTGAAAAGATTGTACATTGGTTGGAGCATTTCCAATTATGGAAAACTGTGTTATTCTAGCTTGTTCATTAGCGTATGTATTCACAAAATCTAATAGTCTCTTCCTTTCCCAATTCTAGGATGAAAATAGAAACAACTGCAGAGAGCTCTCAATATTTTCTTTTGCATCTATGTACCCAGGTAACCTTTTTTCCTTTTAATTCTAACTTTATGTACAGATTCTCCTTTCTCTTCACATGCTATACTGACAGATGACATTGACAACTTGGAAACAATGTTAAGCATCTTTTACACATCTGAATACATGAAATAAACTGGCCTTTATTGGGCTGAGCAATGCCCTGTGAACCTTACAAAGTATTAGATCTCTCATTATTTTTCTTTGATCACTTTTGTATCTTAAAAAATGTAAAACAGGCTGGGACATATATCAAAGAATTTGTTCATGGAGACTTGGGACGTACGCATCCAAAGTAAACAACAAATAATAAATGATATTAGTTCACTTCCCTATTTTTTTTCCACCTTGTCTAAAAGTTTGTAATTAATTTGCCTATCTTCTTTGGCAGCATTGGATCAATTCTAGGATGCAGAGCAGAAATCCTGCAACTTGACGTTACTGGAGTGAAAATGGACTGTTTCCTGGCCGAATGAGTTGGATCAATTCTGTTGTCTGTCTCTTTTCTTCTTCTTCTTTTTTTTTTTTTTCTTCCTGTCTACCTCTTGCTGTTTCTCTGCTGATACGGAAAACTATGAATCTTGGGTCTGAGAAATTTTCTGAAAAGCCCGATCACTCCAGTAGTTGCAGTATTCCGCGGTTGGTTGCTTGGTTAAGAAAGATTAACAGTATTCACGTTCAGAGAAGTAACGTTCAGTCAAATTAATAAAATTAAAAAGGCCTAAACCATAATTTTGCCTTTGAAATATGGCCGTTTCTCCTGGTGGCTCCTTAAACCTTGCTGGGGTTTTATTGTGATCTTGTACTAATAACAGGTTGCTGCTCTTCGTGCACAATGAAAGAAAACTGGTTGATGAACAATCTCTAGAAAGAAGCAGAGTAACAAAAACAATATTTTATTTATTTCTTCATTTATACTTTTTTAGTCATTTTTTTGTTAATTTTACTTTCATTTTTTTTTTATCTAGTCATTATTTTTGCTCTATGTGAATTACACATGTTATTGCTCGGTGGTTCATGTCATCATGCATGTGTTTCACCCCTTTTTTGCATTTTGACGAGGGGATGCTTACTGAATGATTTGTTAGTATAGGGTCACGAGAATCCTTCCAAAATTTAGGAGGCTACTAGGAGAAACCGATGATAATTTAGGGGTAAAATATTGCAGCAGGCCAAATGTAAAAAGCTAGAGTGGAAGAACGTGCCACCGTTGTTGACAACGGAAAGCTCTCTGGCGAGTTTTCAAACCGGAGCGTGCTTCTCAGCAGTGGACTCATCCGGTTACAATTACACGTGCCAGCCCTAAGAAGAATAAATGGCAGCCTCATTTATTAATATATATATATATATATATATATATATATATATATATATATATATATATATATATATATATATATATATATATATATAGATAAATATTTAATAGATTGTTATGTTTGGGGGGGGGGGGGAGATGTTTATATTTTTGGGGC
>CANUEP010023733.1:0-33409 GCA_947857235.1 Jatropha podagrica
GTTAGGTTCAGTGTTGTTCCAATGCAAAAATGGAGAACACTTGACACTAACAAATGTATATTATATACCAAAATTGAAAAGCAATATCATCAACCTAGGACAAATCGATGAAAATGGCGGACGTGTGATTATTGAAGGAGGAATCTTGAGGGTTCATGATGACTCAAATCGGCTCACAATCAAGGTGAAGAGACAACCTAACAGATTGTTTATTGCAAAGCTCCAGGTTGCCGAGAGAGTGTGTTTGATGACTCGCATATCAAATCAGAATTGGCTATGGCACGCGAGATGCTGTCATCTGAATTTCCAAGCATTGATGAGGATGTCAAAACAGAGAATGGTGGAGGGACTGCCAGAGATTACACAAACTAATTAGGTGTGTGATGGTTGTGTAGTGGGAAAACAACACAGATTTCCATTCCCACATACTACAACGTTTAGAGTAAAGGAACAGCTTGCATTGATACATGGAGATCTCTGCGATTCGATTTCACCAATAACACTAGGAGGTAACAAATATTTATGCTCTTAGTTGATGATTATCATGCTACATGTGGATTTTTCTATTAAAGTGGAAAGGTGAAGCATTCGAAGCTTTTAAAAGATTCAAGAAGTTGGCTGAATCTGAAAGTGGAAAAAGATTAAAGTGTTTCAGAACAGGTCATGGGGCTGAATTTAATTCATCTAAATTCAAGAAATATTGCGAAGAAAAAGGTGTGAAGAGACACTCACGACACCATTTTCCCCACAACAGAATGGCATTGTGGAGAGAAGGAATCAAACTGTTCTTGAAATGACGAGGAGCATAATGAAAAGCAAATCGGTACCTACAAATTTATGGGGTGAGGCTGTTAAAACTTCAGTGTATGTGTTGAACAGGTGTCCGACGAAGAGTGTAGAGGGGATGACACCATATCAAGGTGTGGGAAGATCCCAAATATACACCATTTTCATGTATTTGGTTGTCTTACTCACATCAAGACAACATCACCTCATCTTACCAAACTTGAAGACAGGAGCGTAAAAGGATTCATGCTTAGATATGAGGAATGATCAAAAGCTTACCGAATCTATGATCTGATAAAAAAGAAGCTAATAATAAGTAGAGATGTCATTTTCGAAAAAGAAAAGTGTTGGTCATGGCAATCCAAAAAGAAAGAAGAGGAGCTGGAGAGTGTTGGTACCTTTGCTGTACAATTAAGAGATACAGGGGGTGCTACAATGATATTGGAGGAGGGGGAAGTGTCGCCTCTATCCTCGGCATAAACCTCTCCTACCAATACATTAGACTCAGATTCTAACAACTTTACTCCGCCACAAAAGTACAAGTCATTGCAGGAAATCTACAATGAAACTAGAGAAGTTGGCACAGAGATAGGCCTGTGCTTCTTGTCTATGGAGGAACCAACACAGTTCGAGGAAGCAAACCACAATGAAAATTGGCAGCAAGCAATGGAGATGGAGATTGAATCAATCCAGAAGAACAGAACTTGGGAGCTTGCAAATTTGCCCAAAGATCATAAAGCTGTAGGGCTCAAGTGGATTTTCAAGCTGAAGAAAGATCCAAATGGGAAGATAATCAAACATAAAGCCAGACTTGTAGCAAAGGGCTATGTACAGAAATATGGAGTCGATTACAAAAAGGTGTTTTCTCCAGTTGCGAGGATTGAGACGGTAAGAACAATTCTTGCATATGCAGCACAAAGGCAATGGAAAATCCACCATATGGATGTCAAAACAGCATTTCTAAATGGTGAACTCAAAGAGGAGGTGTACGTGCTGCAACTTGTAGGATTTATTAACAAGAATCATCCGCAAAAGGTGCTTAGACTACATAAGGCCTTGTATGGCCTAAAGCAGGCCCCAAGAGCACGTGGTTTACATGAAGGAAACAGACAATGATGTTACTGTGGTGGGAGTATACGTAGATGATCTTATCCTCATAGGATCAAGTGCAACTTTGATTGATAAATTCAAGCATGAAATGAAGAAGGTGTTCGATAGAGATGAGCGACTTGGGACTCCTAAGTTACTACTTGGGAATTGAGGTGAAACAAAACTCAGAATCTATAACTTTAGGCCAGCAAGATTCTTGAGAAAGCAGGGATGTCGGATTGCAATAGCTATCATATACCCATGGATCCGAGGTGCAAACTGAGTAAGCATGACGAGGAACCACCAGTTGACGCTACTGCATATAGAAGCATTATCGGGAGTCTTCGATATCTAGTAAACACTCGTCCTGATCTTGCTTATTCAGTTGGGGTGGTTAGCCGATATATGGAAACTCCAACGACATCACATATGAATGCTGTAAAGCAAATCCTTCGATATGTGAAAGGAACACTTGATCTCGAAATCGTGTATAAGAAGAATCAAGAGTGTGAGGCGCTGATTAGGTATAGTGATAGCGATCTTGCAGGTGATACGGATGACAGGAAGAGCACAACTGGAATTATGTTTTTCCTTGGTGAAAGTCCAATTACTTGGGTTTCACAAAAACAAAAGACTACATTGCAGCAACATGAGGTACCTGTCAAGGAATATGACTTATAAAGATAATTGCAAGTTTGAGGGGCAATAATCAAGTTAAGCCTATTCTAAGGATAGACAATAAATCAACAATCTCTTTAGCTAAAAATCCAGTTCATCACGAAAGAAGTAAACATATCGATATAAGATTCCACTTTATTCGTGACTGTGTAAAAAATGGAGATGTCAAGCTAGATTACACCAGAACAGAAGTGCAGCTGGCGGATATTCTAACTAAATCGCTCGGAAGACAAAGATTTCTGGAGCTAAGGGACAAGATTGGAATCAAGCAAGTTTAAGGGGGTGATTGTGATTGTTACCGTTGTAAACTTGCTGACCAAATTTAAATTGCTGCTGTTATTTTGTTATTTTGTTTTTTTTTATTGACTGAGTTTTTTTGCTAGAAAGTAAGAGTAGTGACTAATAAAAACGTGGAACAGAAGCCGTCCACTTTGTAGCTATTATTTAGCATAATGGTAGTCGATTTTGCTGTAACAAACTCCCTCTACAGACTATAAAGAGGAGAGTAAATTAGAGGTTTTATCATCTCATCTAATAAAAATAGAATCAAGTTTTTCCTCTAAAAAGTGTGTACTCTATCTGCAGAATTTAAGTGCAGCAATAAGAGTTCTATTTTGTTCACCTTAAGTAGTTCTTCCACTTGGTGTATTTCCAACACATACTCCCTCTCTCCTCCTTCTCTCTCTTTCTCACCGCCTTTCTCTCTCTCTCTCTCTCTCTCTCTCTCTCTGCGCCAAGCCCAGCCTCCACCGCCAGCTACGCCGGCTTCAGCTTCCTCCGCGTGCGACAGCAGCATCTCCAGCAGACATGCAACCGCTGCAGGAAGTCCAGCTAGCCACCGCGTAGCATCTCCTCCTCCCTTCTGCGTGTCGCGCTGCCACAAGCCAGCAGCAGTGAAGCTGCTGCTTCTCTCTTTCGCGTCGCCGCCTGTCTCGGCCACTAGTAGCTGGTTCTCCGTCCAGCAACCCTTGTTTTGATGGTCTCCAATATTTAGAATTTTTTGGGACTATATTGAGCGATAAAGGGTATAAAAATATACCAATAAATTTTTAATTAGTTTCTTGAATTTTAATTTTGTGAAGAAATTTATTGATTATTGGAATGAATGTTATATTAGATTTAGTTGATGAGTTGAAAATAAATTGTAGGTTGGGAATAAAATTTATGGTAGTGAATATTTAGTTAGGTAGAGAGAATTTAATTAATAAAAATAGTTTAGTTATTAATTAGTTTAATTAAAGAATTTTGTGTTGGATATTAGAGCGTAAATGTAAAAAGTATTTCGGAGATTGATTAATAAATGTTGTGAATTTAATGATGGAATTATTGATATATTGATTGAATTAAGATATTTAAGTTGGATATCGAAAAAAATGAAAATTATGTTATTAAAGGATTATTTTTTAGTTATTTGATAAATATGAATATATTATTAAGTATTGTTAGAATTAACGCACTAAGTGATTCAGTATAGAAATGAATTTTATAGTTATTAAAGACCGATTAAAGTGAATGAGCTAAATAATTATTAATTGTTTGGAGACTGTAACTAAATTAAGTAAGAAAATGATTATCGAAGATAGGATTACACTTATACGAAATGAAAACATTATTGATTATATTATATTGGTGGTGAATTTAGAATATTTTAAAAATCGTGATAAGAAATCGGATTAATTAAGGTTAGCAGATAAGTAACATAGAGATATGGTGTAATTTGTTAGACTGATTTTTTATTTATAATTTCGCGTTGAATAGAGTAGTGAACTAATGAATTCTTTCTATAATTTTTTTTAAATTCATAAATCGTATGAGCTCGTCTATCGCTTCTCCGCACTAGAATCAGAATCAGGATTTGAATATCCTAATATTACTGTGAGTAATAATAAATTGTGCATGACATGTATTTTATTACATCATGGTTTATATCACCATAACTTTATTACATAATAACATTAAATATTTTTATATCAAAATATATTATATTATTATTAAATAATCATATCATTATATTTTATAATATGCATATTGAATAATGATTTGATGGTTGGCAAATGAATGAATTATTGATTAAATGTGTTGTTATGTGGATTGCCTTGTTTGATGGAATGAGAATGAAGTGGGTCACCATGAGTTTATGAGGGCGGTCTTTAATACTGACGGCCATGTATGGGAGGTCGGCGCCGCCGTATGCATTTAATGATATATATTGATATGATATGAGTAACCACAGGTTGGCCTCCTGATGGTATGAAAAGAAAAAAGGGCATGGAAAAATAATGAGAGGGTTGGTCAAGTGAGAAATTGACCGGTCAGCCAGGTATGGGGGATCGGCTCCCTGATGCACACGTATGAGAGGATGAGCCATGTGACAAGATGGCTCATAGGATTTCGGTGATGCCACAGACTAATTTCCACGTGAATGATTATTTGAAGATGAATTAACTGTGGATGCTGATACCGTGACATATGCATAACTGACAGTGTGATTAGTTCTGTGACTAGAAATGCATTCTGCGTGATTGTCTAGTCATGTATTATTTATTATTATTCACTGAGTTTGTGAAACTCATCTCTCATCCCACTAACTTTTCAGGAAGTAGGAGATCCCTGGAGTAGAGTTAAGGCTCTGTATTCTTCTCCACAAAACTCTAAAGTATATTTTGAACTTGTACAGTTAACTAGTTAAATACTGCAACTCTGTGAAACTTCCTTATTTTGAACTTTTGGAACTCTGCAGTCGTAAGGAGTGTTTTAATTATATAAATTATGAGTGAACTACTATATAAAATGATAGTTATCCCTAATATTTACTCAGCCATAAGCGTGGCCGGTGAACATGGTATATTTGAAATTTATTGGGCCTGATTGTATATGATTAAATGAGATAATTATCGTCAGGCCATGGTTATACGGATACTGGACTCACACAGATTAAATCTACATGGGCTCACTATTACTAAAGGACAACTGGGCTCGTATATGGACCTTACGATTAGGCTTACTACGGGCCTCGGTGGCCTTAAGTTTACCCAGGTCCTAGTGCCTGTCCGGCCCATGGTTTGCGTCGTGACAAAGTTGGTATCAGAGCATTAGATTTATATTTTTAGATGTGACTGCGGAGTTATTCTTGTCATGTCTTGATACAGTTTCCTTGCTTCTTAAATTTTAGCGTGACTGTCTAAGGATTCAAATTGTTAGGACTATTTTAGGAGGAAGAATTTTATGATAATTGTAGGATAGGACTTGTTATGTTTATAATGATATATTTTATTCTTTGGATTTCAGTATGGAGAATACTAGGCGAAGAGCATTTGATGATATGGAGCAAGATGCTCCAGATGAGGCTTCTTCTGGGCACCCAGCTCCAGCTAGATGTCGACAAAGTGGATCCATTAGGAATTTGGATGATCAAGAGGACACCGTGCAAGAAAATTGGAATGAGGAAAATGCAATTGTAAACCCTCCAGAATTGAATACTATGATGACTAGACTTCAGCAGGCCATTACTGCGATGAATAATCTATTAATACAGCAGCAGCAGTTCTTCCAGATTCATGCACCACAAGTGCAGCAGCAACCAATACCTCCTCCTATACCCGAACTAGCAGCACAGCTAGTTCAGCAGGCTCCACCTCTAGATGCTCCAAGAGTAGTTAGCGACAATCTCTATGATAGGTTTATTCGGTATAAGCCACCTAAATTCACAGGAATTGAGGATGCTCACTCATTTTTAGCTAGAATAAAAGAGTTTTGTTTGGAGTTGGGTTGCGATGATGAGAGGTCGATTACTTTTACAGGTCATAGGATGGAGGGAATAGTTGAGAGATGGTTTAGAGATTACGTTCAGCCTTCGGTCAATAGGTTGAATTGGCGATAGTTTTATGATCTTTTCATGAATCGGTTTGTACCAGAGGGTACTGGGAGAGCTAAAATGAGAGAATTTGAATCTTTAGTACAAGGTGATATGACCATAGATGAGTATGCTACTAAATTTATTGAATTGAGTAGGTATGCATCGGGATTCATACTAGACGAAGGCACCAAGATCTATAGGCTTGTCAGTGGTTTAAGTATGATGTATGCTTCTTTATTTCAACAAAAAGAGCAAGATCTTAGTGTTGTGATTGATGCTGCCAGGCAAATGAAAATTAAGTTTAGCTCTGAAGGGGCAATTCTAAGCAGAAGAAATAGTAGGAGTGTAGTTTCATTTGGGAATTCTAGTGTACCGACAATGAGTGGATCTTTTAATGTGGGTACGCAGTCCTCAGGTTCACAATTTCATGGAAGGCGATATCTCAGTAAAAAGAAAGATAAAAAGAAATTTGGGCAAAGAAGGAATATGTTTGTAGGTAGTACTAGTGGTAGATTCAGATCTGGTTTTAATAATAGATCTAGTGAAGTAGCGTGTCATCGATGTGGTAAGGTTAATAGAGAAGCATGCAATTTTGATGCTAATGTTTGCTTCACTTGCCGTCAGACTAGACACTATGTTAGAGACTGCCCATTTCTTTAGTCTCGACCTATGCCGCCCCAATCTTCCATGGGTAGTGTGCCAAGACCTCCTATCATGCCATATGCATCAAGCTCTAGATTCACAGGCCAACCAGGCCATGGTTCTTTCGGTAGAGATAGAGGCCAAAGTTCAGGACAAGCACCGCAACAACATGTAGGAGGACAACCACGACTTTTTCACTTGACTCTGGGGGATGCTCAAGCATCTAATGCCCTGGTGACAAGTATACTTATTATTTGTTCACTTGAGGCAGGAGTATTGTTTGACCTTGGTGCCACACATTCATTTGTGTCACCTAAATTTGCTGCCAAGATAGATATAATGTCCGAAAAATTAGATTCTCCTTTGTTAGTGTCAACACCATTAAGCAAACCTGTTTATACCAGTGCGGTCATCACAGACTGTCCTATAGTAATTAATGATAGAGAATTACCTACAAATTTAATTATATTGGAAGTGATTGACTTTGATACCATTTTGGGCATGGATTGGTTATCGAGATACGATGTAGACGTTCATTATAAAGAGAAAGAAATTATTTTAGATCTACCTGATGGTACAAAACTAGTCTACAGGATGGATAGGAACATAGCTCCCCATAACTTCATTTCTGCCTTAAGTACTAGAAAGATGTTGAAAAAGGGTTGTCAAGGCTACCTAGCACTAGTAAAAGACACTACATTGGAAACCCGCAAAGTAGAAGATGTGCCAATCGTGAATGAATTTTTAGATGTATTCCTAGAGGAATTATCTAGTCTCCCTCCAAGTCTAGAGATCGAGTTTTGCATTGATTTAATTCCTGGCACAGAGCCCATATCTATGCCACCTTATAGGATTGCACCCGCCGAGTTGAAAGAGCTCAAGGAGCAGCTGCAGGAATTGTTAGATAAAGGTTTTATTAGACTAAGCACTTCTCCTTGGGGTGCTCCAATCTTGTTCATGAAAAAGAAGGATGGTTAACTTCGTTGGTGTATCAACTACAGGCAATTAAATAAGGTAACGGTGAAAAACAAGTATCCGCTTCCTAAGATTGACGATCTTTGTGATTAATTGCAAGGAACTACATGTTTCTCGAAAATTGATCTAAGATCTAGTTATCATCAACTAAAGATCAAAGAGCAGGACATTCTTAAAACTGCTTTTAGAACTAGATACGAACACTACGAATTCTTGGTTATGTCATTCGGACTTACCAATGCTCCAGTAGCTTTTATGGATATGATGAATCGTGTTTTCAAACCTTATCTAGATCAATTTGTGATCGTATTCATTAACGTTATTCTGATTTATTCGAGGACTGAAGCAGAGCATATGGATCATCTAAGAACTATGCTCCAAACTTTGAGGGAGCATCGGCTATACGCCAAGTTCTCTAAATGTGAATTCTGGATGGAAAGAGTAACTTTCTTAGGTCATGTGGTAACTAAAGATGGAATTAAAGTTGATCCTAAGAAAATTGAGGCGATTAGTGATTGGCCTAGACCGACTACAGTTATAGAAATTCACAGTTTTCTGGGTTTAGCTGGTTATTATCGGTGCTTTGTGCAAAACTTTTCTAGAATAGCAGCACCATTAACGAAGTTAACTCAGAAGAATGCCAAATTTATTTGGTCAGATGCTTACGAGGTAAGCTTTCAGAAACTTAAGGAGTGCTTGATCACCGCTCCAGTGTTAGCTTTACCGTCAGGTCTTGAAGGTTATACTGTATTTTGTGATGCGTCCATAGTAGGATTAGGTTGTGTCTTGATACAACATGGTCGAGTGATTGTATATGCTTCAAAACAGTTAAAGAAGCATGAACAGAACTATCCCACTCACGATTTGGAAATGGCAGCCATCATTTTTGCATTAAAAATATGGAGACATTATCTGTATGGCGTATCACGTGAGATTTTCACTGATCATAAGAGTCTGAAGTATATTTTTTATCAAAGAGACCTAAACTTGAGACAAAGACGTTGGATAGAGTTTCTTAAGGATTATGATTGTACTATCCAATATCAATGCCGAAAAAGCCAATGTAGTGGCAGATGCTCTAAGTCAAAAGTCTATTGGAAACTTAGGTCATATAGTCACGGATAAAAGACCGTTAATATGGGAACTTAACAAAATTCTCGATGGAAACCTTGAGTTGGAAATCGCTATTACAGGTGCCTTAATAGCTCATTTCAGGGTGAGACCCATGTTATTTGAAAGAATCAAGGCTGCACAAAGTAGAGACCTGCAACTTCAGAGGATTATGCAAGAAGTAACTACCGGTGGGTCAGGAAATTTTGTGATGGATGACGAAAGGATACCTAGAAATGGTACTCCTTTATGTTACCCGATGTTGATAACCTTCGGAAGGAAATTCTGGATGAAGCTCACTATGCAACTTACAATGTGCACCCGGGAACTACTAAGATGCACAGGGATTTGAAGGATCATTATTGGTGGATGGAAATGAAGAAAGATATCGAAGAATTTGTACCAGATGTCTTACGTGTCAATGGGTAAAAGCGAGTCATCATAGGCATTATGGACTACTACAATAATTGCCGATACCAAAGTGGAAATGAGAAAGAATCACCATGGATCTCGTGGTAGGATTACCCAAAACACCAGGAGTTATGATTCAATTTGGGTAGATCGACTACTAAGTCCGCCCTTTTCCTACCTGTGAAAATCTCCTATATTGCTGATAGACTGGCGAGATTGTACATCAAGGAGATAATTCGTATTCATGGAATACCAGTTTCCATCATTTCTGATAGAGGAACACAATTTACTTTTAGGTTCTGACAATCACTGCAGAAAGCCTTAGGAACCAGACTTGATTTTAGTGTAGCTTTTCACCCGCAAACTGATGGACATCGAGAGGACTATCCAAACGTTGGAGGACATGCTTCGAATGTGCTTTTGGATTTTAGAGGACATTGGGATTTGCACCTACCATTAGTAGAGTTTTCCTATAACAATAACTACCAAGCAAGTATTGGTATGGCTCCTTATGAAGCACTCTATGGTAAGAAGTGTAGGTCTCCTATTTGTTGGGAGAAAGTGGGAGATGAAGAATTAGCGGGACTCGAATTGATCTAGATTACATCTAAGAAAGTGCCCATAATTCAAAATAGAATTAAGACAACTTTTGATAGGAAAAAGAGTTATGCAGACCCTAAGCATAAGAAAATGACGTTTCAAGAGGGAGATATGGTCCTTCTAAAAGTATCTCCTATGAAAGGTATTGTCCGTTTCGGTAAAAAGGGGAAGCTAGCCCCTAGGTACATTGGACCGTATCCCATAGTTGCAAAGATTGGAGTAGTGGCGTACCAATTGGATCTCCCTAATGAATTTTCTCACGTACACCCAGTTTTCCATGTATCGATGTTGAGGAAGTACATTTCTGACCCGTCTCATGTGTTAGAACCACAAGAAATCCAAGTCAACGAAGACTTAACCTACAAAGAGATACTAGTCAAAATTCTAGATTTTCAGATTCGTAAACTCCGATCTAAAGAGATCCCTATGATCAAAGTATTATGTAGAAACCATTTAGTTGAGGAATGTACGTTGAAAGTTTAGGCTGAAATACAGGATAAATGCCTTTATCTTTTCCATTATGAGTGAGAGATTCTATTTTGCTGATAATTGAAATTTCCTTACCTTTATTTCATTAATTAAGATCCTTCCTTGATGTCTTTGGTGTATGCTATGCTTGATATATTGTTTTATCTTACTCTTCCTGAAATTCGAGGACGAATTTTTATAAAAAAGGGAGAATTGAAATACCCAAAAAATTTAATTTCAGAAGATATTCATTTAAATTTTAATTCTAAAATTTTAGCTAATAAATTTAAGCCACGTAAAAATTAATCGGACCCGTAAATTCATTTGATATTGCTGAAAATCGATCGAGAACCAAGTAAATTTGATTGAACAGGACCAAACCGGTTCGAGTTGAACCAGCATGGTCCAGTAAAATCTGGAACTTTCTTTTTCTTTTTTCTTTTTTCTTTTTTTTCTTTCTTTTCTTTTCCTTTTTCTTTCTTTTTTTCTCTTCTTCTTCTTCTCCGCGACATACTCCCTCTCTCCTCCTCTCTCTTTCTTACCGCCTCTCTCTCTCTCTCTCTGCGCCAAGCCCAGCCTCCATCGCCAGCTACGCCGGCCACCGGTCCAGCAGCAGCAGCGCCGGCTTCAGCCTCCTCCACGTGCGACAGCAGCGTCTCAAGCAGACACGCAGCCGCTGGAGGAAGTCCAGCTAGCCACCGCGCAGCGTCTCCTCCTCCATTCTGCGTGTCGCGCCGCCACAAGCGAGCAGCAGCTTCACCGCTGCTTCTCTCTTCCGCGCGCCGCCTGTCTCGCCACCAGCAGCTGGTTCTCCGTCCAGCAACCCTTGTTTTGATGGTCTCCAATATTTAGAATTTTTTGGGACTATATTGAGTGATAAAGGGTATAAAAATATCCCAATAAATTTTTAATTAGTTTCTTGAATTTTAATTTTGTGAAGAAATTTATTGATTATTGGAATTGAATTATTGATTGTAATATTGGGTAGTGTTATATTAGATTTAGTTGTTGATGAGTTGAAAATAAATTGTGGGTTGAGAATAAAATTTATGGTAGTGAATATTTAGTAAGCTAGAGAAAATTTAATTAATAAAAATAATTTCGTTATTAATTAGTTTAATTAAAGAATTTAGTGTTGGATATTAGAACATAAATGGAAAAAGTATTTTTGGATATTGATTAATAAATGTTGTGAATTTAATGATGAAATTATTGATATATTGATTAAATTAAGATATTTAAGTTGGACATTAAATAAAATGAAAATTATGTTATTAAAAGATATTTTTTTAGTTATTTGATAAATATGAATATATTATTAAGATTGTTAGAATTAACGTATTAAGTTATTCAATATAGAAATGAATTTTATAGTTATTCAAAATCGATTAAAGTGAATAAGCTAAATAGTTATTAATTGTTTGGAGACTGTAACTAAATTAAGTAAGAAAATGATTATCAAACGTAGGATTATATTTATACGAAATGAAAATATTATTGATTATATTATATTTGTAGTGAATTTAGAATATCTTAAAGGTTGTGATGAGAAATTGGATTAATTAAAGTTAATAGTTAAATAGTATAGAATTTAAATTAATTTTAAGATAGAGATATGGTGTAATTTGTTATACTGATTTTTTTATTTATAATTTCGCATTGAATAGAATAGTGGACTGATGAATTCTTTCTATATTTTTTTTAAATTCATAGATCGTATGAGCTCGTCTACTGCTCCACCGTGCCAGAATCAGAATAGGATTTGAGTATCCTAATATCATTGTGAGTAATAATAAATTGTGCATGACATGCATTTCATTACATCATAGTTTTATATCGTCATAACTTTATTACATAATAACATTAAATATTTTTATATCAAAATATATTACATTATTATTAAATAATCATATTTTATAATATGCATATTGAATAATGATTTGATGGTTGGCAAATGTATGAATTATTGATTAAATATGTTGTGATATGGATTGCCTTATTTGGGTGCAATTAGAATGAAGTGGGTCACAATGAGTTTGTAGGGTGGTCTTTGATATCATCGGCCATGTATGGAAGGTCAGCGCCCTCATATGCATCTGATGATATATATTGATATGATATGAGTAACCAAAAGGTGGCCTCCTGATGGTATGAAAAGAAAAAAGAGCATGGAAAAATAATGAGAAGGCTGGTCAAGCAAGAAATGGACCAGTCGGCCAGGTATGTGGGATCGACTCCCTGATGCACACGTATAAGAGGATGAGCTATATGAAAGGACGACTCATGGGATTTCGGTGACGCCACAAATTAATTTTCACATGAATGATTATGTGAAGATGAATTAACTGTGGATGCTGATACCATGATATATGCATGATTAACAGTGTGATTAGTTCTGTGACTAGAAGTGCATTCTGCATGATTATCTGGTTATGTATTATTTATTATTATTCACTGAGTTTGTGAAACTCACCCCTCCTCCCATTAACTTTTCAGGAAGTAGGAGATCCCCAGAGGAGAGTTAAGGCTCTGTATTCTTCTCCACAGAACTCTAAAGTATATTTTGAACTTGTACAGTTAACTAGTTAAATACTGCAGCTCTGTGAAATTCCCTGTTTTGAATTTTTGGAACTCTGTAGTCGTAAGGAGTGTTTTAATTATGTAAATTATGAGTGAGCTACTATATGAAATGATAGTTGTCCCTAATATTTACTCAGCCGTAAGCGTGGCTGATAAACATGATATATTTGAAATTTATTGGGCCTGATTGTATGTGATTAAATAAGATAATTATCATCAGGCCATGGTTATGTGGATATTGGACTTACACAGATTAAATCTACATGGGCTCACTATTACTAAAGGATAGTTAGGCTCGTATATGGACCTTACGATTAGGCTTACTACGAGCCTCATGAACCTTAAGTTTACTCAGGTCCTAATGTCGATCCGACCCATGGTTTGGGTCGTGACAGTAATATAAAAAGAGGGGATTATTTAGTCATTTTGAAAGAGAGTTCGAGGGGAAATATGATTTTTTGAAAGTTTTTTGAGAGTTGAAAATCCATCTAAACACCACAATCTTCAACACCTTGGATTAAAGTGTAAGCATGGTTGAAAATTTTAAATTTCAAAATTATCCATAACTATATTTATAAATCTTCTATGGCAATGGTGTTTTTATAATATTTATATTTAACATTACTTTCTTGTATTATCAAATCAAATAAAACAATGTTATTAAACCTTCATTTAATATATCATGTCCACAAATACAAAAAAAAAAAACATTTACCATATTTTTTCATACCATACTAGGATACCTTACTTTAATAGTTCTTTCTTCCATCTACAAAGCGTAAAAGTTGTTATCTTCCACATATACATATATATATATATATATATATATATATATATATATATATGTTGATCACAGAGCCACATATAGTTGAGAGGATGTACATGCATTCTATGACTTAAAAATTTTTTTCTAAGCAATTATTAATATATTTATAAAGTGAATCCTGTAAATTGTTTTATTTATAATTTATGAAGCTCTTAAATTAGTTTAAGTGCTTTTTAAATATATGAAAAATTAAATTGGTATTTTTAAGAGAAATAGTTAATTGAAATCAAGAGACATATTGTTTATCTATACTCATTTATAAAGTTAGCATATGGATATCTTACTTTTTTAAAAATTATCATATCATGTACATTTTCGTATCTTGTGTTTTACACCCGTGCAACCTAATTCCTGGTATATAAGGTTACTGCATATACCAAGCTACTCAATCAATATATATTTTTTAAATTATTAATAAAAAGTGAGATATTTTTTTTTAAATTTATTTTCATGTCATTGAAATAAGAAATTAAATTTTTTTATTTTATATTTATAATTTATTAGAAATGATTATTTACTTATTTGAAATATTAATGTATTACTTATTCTGTATTGTGTATCCTAAGAATGTAAATATCGTACTTTTTTAAAAATTATCATATCTTATAAGTTTTCGTATCTCGTGTTTCATGCCTGTACAAGTAAACTCTTATTATATGAGACTACTCTATACACAAAGCTCATCAACCAAAGTTTTTTTAATTACTAATTGAAAATAAGGTGTATTTTTTTATTTGTTTTTGTGCCTTTGAAATAAGAAATTAAATTTTATTTTATTTTATATTTATAATTTATTATAAATAATTATATATTTATTTAAAATATTAATACATTATTTATTTAGTGTATTGTGTTCTAACTTACCTTTTAAAAATCATAATTCTAAATGTGTAGATTACTTATTAATTGTTTTGTAATGAAAGATAAATTTATATTAATATATTAATATATATTATGAAATATAAATAATGGAGAATATAATAGATAGAAGAAGAGAGAGAAGAGAGAATTAATTTTATTATATGATAATCTTGGTTACAAAATCTATAAGATTAAGGATTATTTATAGAATACCAAAAGTCATCTTTAAAAGACATAACTTTACACTAAGAGATATAACCCTTCATCTCGAATGACATAACCCATTATTCCAAAAGACATGACTTTTGGATAAATAAATAATATTTAAATAAACTTATGGACATCCATTATATTATATAATTTCATAACCCTCCCCCTTAGATGTCCATTACAAAAGAATATGTCTAGTTAAAACCTTACTAGGAAAAAATTCAATGGAAAAAAATCCTAGTGAAGGAGAAAGAGTACAATATTTTTTGTCTAAAAATTTATTTTCTCCCCCTGATGAAGATCTACTTTTAGAACATTAAGCTGACCCTTACCGATCTTGTATACCATTTTCTTGAATGTTGAAGTTGAAAGAGACTTGGTAAATAAATCTGTCATATTATCACTTGAACGAATCTGTTGTATATTAATATCACCATTCTTTTGAAGATCATATGTGAAAAAAAACTTTGGTGATATATGTTTGGTTCTATCTCCCTTAATGAGTCCTCCTTTTAACTAGGCTATGCAAGCTGTATTATCTTCATATAATACTGTAGGTATATTTTTGTGAGATAAACTACATTTTTCATAAATAAAATGAATCATAGATCTCAACCAAATGCATTCTCGACTTGCTTCATGAATAGCTAATATTTTTGCATGATTTCAGAAAGTAGCAGTTATAGATTACTTTGTAGATCGTCATGATATAGATGTACCTCCATAAGTAAATAAATAGCCTGTTTGAGATCTTGCTTGTGTGGATCAGATAAATATCCTGCATCTGCATAACCAATTAAATCTAGACTAGATTCATTGGAATTAAATAGACCCATATCAATTGTCCCTTTTAAATATCTCAATATATGCTTGATCCCATTCCAATGCCTCCGAGTAGGAGTAGAACTATATCTTGCAAGTAAATTAATAAAAAGTGCTATATCTGGTCTCGTTGTATTGGCAAGATACATAAATGCACCAATTGCACTTAGATATAGTACTTCAGGACCAAGAAGTTCCTCACCCTTTTTTGGAGGTCGAAATGGATCTTTATTTACATCAAGTGATCGAGTAATCATGAGACTGCTTAATGGATGAGTTTTATCCATGCAAAATCATTTTAAAATCTCTTTTTTATAGGCAGATTGATGAATTAAAATTTCTTTTGGTAAATGCTCAATTTGTAAACTAAGAAAAATTTTTGTCTTTCCTAGGTCTTTCATTTCAAATTCTTTTTTTAAATACTTAACTACATTTTGGAGCTCTATTAGAGTTCCAATGAGATTTATATCATCAACATATACCGCAATAATAATAAATTCAAATGTTGATCTTTTAATAAAAACACATAGACAAATTGGGTTATTTATATAATCTTTCTCTATAAGATATGTACTGAGGCGATTGTACCACATACACCCAGATTGCTTTAATCCATATGAAGATATTTGTAATTTAATTGAATATAATTCTCTAAAATTTGAGTTATATGCTTCAGACATTTTAAATCCTTCAGGGATTTTCATATAAATGTCATTATCAAGTGAGCCATATAGATAGGCTGTAACCACATCCATTAAATGCATTTCAAGCTTTTCATGCACTGTTAAATTGATAAGATAATAGAAAGTAATTGCGTCCATAACTGGAGAATATGTTTCCTCATAATCAATGCCAGGTCTGTGCGAAAATCCTTGTGCCACAGGGCGTGCTTTATACCTTATAATTTCATTATACTCATTTCGCTTTCTTTGAAAGACCTATTTGTATCTGATCAATTTCATACACTTTGGTGCTTGGACTACTTGTCCAAAAACTTCACGTTTAGCAAGTGAATTTAATTCATATTTAATTGCATTTTTCCATTCTGGCCAATCATGTCTTTGTTGACATTCTTTAACAGATTGAGGCTCAATATCTTCACTATCTTTCATAACATCAAGTGCAACATTGTAAGCAAAAACATTATCAACTATTGTTGTCACTCGATTTAGATTTCCTCCCATACTGAGAAAACTTATTGATTTTTCCTCATTTTCTTGATATTCATGTAAATGATTTTCTTCAAGAATATCATCATGACCAATAATATCTTGATCCATTTCATTTGATTCTTCAATAGTGATACTAGGATTATTTAATGTTTTCTTTTTTCTAGGATTTTTGTCTTTAGAGCCCAATGGTCTACCCCTCTTCTGGTGTGTATTAGACTCATTAGCAATAGCACTTTCGAACAGGAACATTAGCAGCTGGAATATATGATTTGGTTATTTGTTTTGAATCAGTAAATGCATTTGGCATTTGATTTGCTATTCTTTGCAAATTGATGATCTTTTCAACCTGTTGCTCACATATAGCTGCACAAGGATCAAGATGATGTAAAGATGAAACTTTCCATTCAAATTCCCTTCTTATTTTCTTTTTCTCTCCCCCTAATTTTGAAAAAATTATTTCATCAAATTGACAGTCAGCAAAATGAGCTGTAAATAAATCTCTTGTCAATGGTTCGAGGTGATGAATAATAAAGGGTAATTCATACCCAACATATATCCTTCTTTGAGGGCCCATTTTGGTACTTTGTGGTGATGCTATTGGCATATATACAGCACACCAAAAAATTCTTAGATGAGAGATATTAGGTACATGACTAAAAGCCAATTGTATTGAGGAGAATTTATGATAATTTGTTGGCCTAATACGAACAAGTGCTGCAACATGAAGAATAGCATGGCACTAAACAGAAGTTGGTAATTTTGTTCTCATAAACAGTGGTCTTGCAATCAATTGGAGACGTTTAATAAATGACTCTGCTATGCCATTTTGTGTATGAACATGTGCTACAGGATGTTCAATAGTTATTTCAATTGATAAATAATGTTCATTAAATGCAAGAGATGAGAATTCTGCAGCATTATCAAGACGAATAGATTTAATTGGATGATCTAAAAAATGAGCTCGTAATCGAATTATTTGTGCAAGTAATCTCACAAACGCCATGTTGCGAGATAATAATAAGCACACATGAGACCATCTTGAAGATGCATCTATTAGGCATAAAATATCTAAATTGTCTACTAGGTGGATGTATAGGTCCATAAATATCCCTCTGAATGCGTCTTAAAAATGCAAGTGATTCATTTTCAACTTTGGTTAGTGATGGTCTAATAATTAATTTGCCTTGATAACAAGCAGCACAAGAAAAATCATCATTTGTAAGAATCTTTTGGTTCTTTAAAGGATTACCATATGAATTATTAATTCTTCTTCTCATCATTATAGATCTGGCATGTCCCAATTGATTATGCCTAAGTATGAAAATGTTTGGATCGGTAAACATCTGATTTACTATAGAATGTGTCTCAATTGCACTAATTTTTGTATAATACAAGTCAGATGATAAAGTAGGTAGTTTTTTCAATACATATTTTTTTCCTGAAATATTACTAGTAATGCAAAGATATTCGACATTCATTTCATCTGTAGTCTCAATATGGTATCCATTTCTGCGGATATCTTCAAAACTCAGTAAATTTTTTCGAGATTTGGAAGATAATAATGCATTACGTATAACAAATTTTATTCCCTTAGGTAGAAATATGTTGGCTCTTTCGGAGCCTTCAATTAAATTTGTACTACCAGATACTGTATTAACATTTGCTTTTTCCATAAGCAAATTAAAAAAATATTTTCTATTTTTCAATATTGTATGTGTAGTAGCACTATCAATTAGACACATATTTTCATCATTGAATTTTAATCCAAATGAAAATTTTGAAACATTCATACTATCTTCAAAAGAAAGCTGATACATAATATTAGAAATATATAAAGTAAAACTCTACATAAAATTTAACATAATAAAATAAAATATATAACATTATTTATATTATATGATAAAAGTAAAAATTTAAGAAATTATTTGACAATATTAACATAAAGCTAAATACACATAAAAATATTTAAATAATTAATTAGCAATTTTATCACCAATCAAATGATCAACTTTGCCCTCAGGGTGTTCAAAAAAATCTACCACATCCAAATGTGTTATATCAATCTCAACATCATCAGCATCTAAAACAAAATTTGTTTCTGCATTTTTGTCTTTCTTTTTCAATGATGCTTGATAAAAGTCAACTAAATGTTTTGGTGTATGACAGGTACGAGACCAATGCCCCCGCGCCACATCTAAAACATAAGTCCTCTGAATTTTTAGATGACATTACTTCTTGTTTTTCATTTTTCTTTTTCCATTTCTGGTGGTGAGAATTTGATAAAGTACATGTATGATCATTACGATTATAATATATATTTATTTTCGACCACCACTACTGCCATGGCCACGACCACGTTTGGGACCACGACCTTTTCTATATTTAGAGTAGTAAGCAGAAACCTCATTCGCTTCAGGGAACGAGGTAAAGCTAGTCAGTTGACTTTCATGATTTTTCATCAATAATTCATTATTTTGTTCAACCACAAGAAGACACGAAATTAATTCAAAATATTTCTAAAAGCCTTTTTTTCAATATTGCTGCTGCAGGAGCAAATTCGAGGCATGAAAAGTGAAGAAAGTTTTTTCCAACATATCTTTATCAATAATATTTTCTCCACTATTGAGAAGTTATTCTAAACATAGCAGAATTATACTCATTGATTGTTTTAAAATCTTATAGCCTCAAATGCATCCAATCATACCTTGCTTTTGGAAGAACAACCATTTTTTGATGATCATACCTTTTTTTTAGATTATTTCACAAGATAAGAGAATCCTTAATGGTTAGATACTCAATTTTCAACTCTTCATTGAGGTGGTGGCGAAGGAAAATCATAGCTTTAGCACGATTATGTTGTGATGCTTGATTTTCAATTTTAATGGTGTCTCCAAGACCCATTGTATCTAAGTGAATTTCAGCATCCAACATCCATGACAGATAATTTTTGCCCAAAATGTAAAAGGCAACAAATTCAAGTTTTGAGAGATTTGCCATAAATAAGAAAGAAGGAAGTAAAATTTATTTTACCTTAAGTTTTAATTCAAACTAGATGCTCAAAAGGTAGAGTTTTGTACTGATAATGTATTATTAAATATAAATAATAGAGAATATATAAGAATATAATAGATAGAAGAAAAAAGAGTAGAGAGAAGTAATTTTATTATATGATAATCTTGGTTACAAAATTTATAGGATTAAGGATTATTTATAGAATACCAAAAGTTATATTTAAAAGATATAACCTTACACTAAAATATATAATCCTTCATCCTAAAATACATAATTTTCTATTCAAAAGACATGCTTTTGGATAAATAAATAAATAATATTTAAATAAATCTATAGACATCCATTATATTATATAGTTTCATAACAATATATATTTTTTTATAAATATTATTTTGATAAATACATTATCTAAAATAATTAATCTTTTTATAATTGTGTCTTATTTTTTTATAACTGTCCTAAATAATTATTATTTTGTTTATATTTAGTTTTTTCAAAGGCTTACATTTTGCTTTTTTTGTTATACAAACTCTTATATGTGTATAAATTATTTTTTATACTAAAATATATATATTATACATAAATATCTTCTCTAATCCTAAGGTGCCGGCTCCTCCATTGCACATACATAGAGGGGGAGTACTAAATCTTTGGTTTCACCACTCATGTGAAAAGGGATAATATCATCAACCGCATAATAATGATATATGAAGTATGATGTCAAACTTTATAATTATCCTACGTGTTACTTCCAACGCAGGTGTTTTGTACATCCCACGTATTGTGTGTCAACCGATGCATTCTCTTAATTCCACACGAGATAATATTTTTAAAACTAGCATTTAAAAAAAAGAATTAAAAAAGGGTACATCAGTAATTACAAAGAAAAACAGGGTTACTTTATGTAGGCAGCCATTATTCCTTTTTCTTCTACCTTCTGATGAAGGAAGCTAATTCTGTTGCCCTCTCTCTCTCTCTCTACCCCATTTCCAAACCCTAGAGAAATTTGCAGAGCTGCAAACAGGAACAGAGAGAGAAACCAACAGGCGTCGAATATCATTCCTAATTTTTTTCGAAAATCAATCGACCAAATAAATTGAATGAAAAATTTGCAATGCTTAATTTCTGTTTCTCTTATTCAGTTCCCGTTTTCTCTCCCAATTTTAGCTTTTCCTTGATTTGTCCGTAAAGGGAAAGACAAGATAGTGATAGGAAAAGGAAAAAGAAAAAGAAAAAGAAACCCAGCAAATGATTTCCAATCCGGATCTCATCTTGTACGCTTGCATTGCAAAAGGACCCATAATTCTAACGGAGTTCTCTTCGCCCAAAGAGCCAGGAATCGAATTTATAGCTAAACAATGTGTAGAAAAAACCCCTCCTAACCACTCCATCTTCTCCCATACCACTCGCAAAAAGACTTATACCTTCTTAATCAATGACCCTTTTGCCTATTTTGTTATTTTCGATGAAGATCTTGGAAAATCTGAGTCGCTTTGGTTCTTAGATCGTGTAAAAATGGCTTTTGAAGAGTTAATTTTATCCAATCCAATCAAAGATTTTGATAAGCTCACTTCCCTTTGTTTTCAAAGTAAATTTTCTCCTTTTTTTCGCGAGATACTCTTGTTGGATGTGGACTCGGTGGATTCTCTGACGGATGTGTCGAGGGAGATTAGAAATCCAAGCATGGATTCGACAAGCGGGAAGAGAGGAGTAGTAAGACCGTTGCTTTTGACGCCAACTAATACGATGAAGAAGAAGAAGAAGAGACCGTTAGGTTGTGTTGGCGGTGGTGGTTGTGGTGGCGGTGATGTAGGAGGAGAGGCAAACGGGGATCATCATAATTTTAAGGAAGGTGGTGTTACAATGATAGCTAATAAGATAAATCATGTAAGTGATAATGGGAATAGGGATTTCTCAGTTTCAATGACACATAAAAATGTTGGTGGATTTTATTTGGGTGACAGCAAGCAAAAGGCTAAACAGATATGGAGGAAGCACGTTTGGGTGGTGTTGATACTGGATTTGGTGATCTGTGCTGTGTTATTTGGAATTTGGTTGTGGGTTTGTAGAGGCTTTAAGTGCATTGATGGTTGAATTGGGATGGTAGGTTTTTATGTGTTACTTGTAAATTGGTCTCTACATTGGGATCCTGCACTGGGTGAAAACATTACAAATCGTTGTTCATTGGTTCTTCTGGAGTTCTGTTTGGCATCTACTGGTAATATTCTTGGCTTCTTTGATGACCACTTTGTACTATTAATCTCTCAACTAGCTAGTCAAGTAGCTAGTCTGAGCATGCATATTTTCTTATATTGCCAATAACTGTGAATACCTAAAAGGCTACATATATAAATTGTGAAGGCCTCTGTTGCTTTTCCATTATTTATAGCTGCCATTTATGGTGTATTTTTTGCTTCTTGCTTGCTCAAGCAGAAGTTATTTTGCAATTGATTTGATTATCGTTCTTATGGTGTCTATAGATTTTGCAATGTAAATTTTATTCTTGCATTGTTAATTTGGTCAGATGTTTGTCTGCTTGTGGGAAATGATGAATAACATAGTTTTCAAATATCACCCGCCAATGTGAAACCCAATACCTCAAGAAAATTGTGGCTGGCTGGTACTATAGTATTTGCTAAGGTTCCATGAATTTAGATTGCACAAATAGATAAACTCTTTGGTTTTTTTTTTTTTTTTTTTTTTTTCTTTGGAAGCAGACAAAAGGTTGAATTAGGTATAGGAAACATCTAATTCAGAATAAAAATATGTTTCTTTCAGTAATAATTTTTTATAACATGGTTGATATGAGGCCTCTCTGAAGCTCTGCAGTGTTCATTTGGCTTTGTGTTTTAGTTGCTTGTGAGAAACTGCATTCTGAGAGTCTATGTTTTGCAAACCATGGTTTTGGAAAAGCTAAATATCCCTGTTTTCTAGCTTTCCCAAATCCTTGTTTGCTAAGAGCAGTCTAGTTGAAACTCAGTGCATTCTGTGGGCTGCACTTCTATTCCTAGTCCTAGTCCTACATCAAAATGTATTCTGCATATTCTGTTATTGTATTTGTGTAGGGTTGTATACAATAAAAAGAAGAAATTGATTGATAATTTGGTATAATTGCTATGCTTAGCGTGTGACTTTTCCGGTACTTAAATTAAAGAAAATGACTGGCAGTACTATTAACTAATAAATAGAAGTATACAACTAATGACCAAATCATTGCCTTGTGTTGTCTGTATCTGGATCTGGACTCAATGTGAAGATATGCGAATTTGATCTGATAAGCAGGTGAACAAGCAAAACGCCATGCTGCTATAGCAAACAAGTACTTTTCTTTTCTGCACCAAAATTTTCATCTTCTGAAGATGAAAATTACAATTAAGGATTGCTTGGACTTTTAAGTGTTCTTAATTACGATTAAGAACAAAATTATATTGGTGGCCAAAATTTAATGCAAATAATTGTTTTACTAAAAATTTCCTTTCTATTAGCTTGTAATTCTATATAGATAAAAATTTACAATTCAAATAATTCAAGAAGGATAATATATAGATAAATATCATTTTTAATTTAATTACTTAACTGTAAAACATAATTTTATTATTAAAATATAAAAAATTATTTTATTGATTCAAGTGTAATTTAAATATATTAAAAAATAAAAATTATTTGTCTAGAAAAGTTAAAAAAAATTATAATTATATATTATTTAAAAAATTGAAAAATAAATTTCAGAATTTTTAAGACGTGATTTTGGACCATAAATAAAATTTTAGAAAAAACCCTGGTGCTTATTATTATGTTTTTAAAACAAAAAATTGAATCGTATCCTTTTTTCAACCTATTATTTATGAATTTATTATAAAACTTAAAATTTAAATTCAAAATATCTAAATAAAAAATTTAAGTAATCAACATTTTTAATTTTTGAATAACAAATAAAATTAATTCAAAAGATGGTTAATAATAACCATCCACAAAATGTCCAACTAATAATTTTTAGATAAAATAAAGAAATAATAGTTTTTTATAACAATTGTATTTACAATTGCAAATCAATAGTATCAATTGTATGTCCAACTTTGCACTTAATTTTTATTATAATTCGCCACCCGCCTTTAACAACGCACATCTTATCTGTTATAAAGATTTTGAAATGAAAGCAAAAGAAAGGGTTTAGACTTCAAATAAATAAATACACATCAACAAAAGAGACATCGGAGATATTTAATTAAATGAGATATGTTCAACTCGACAAAGGCACAATGTATCAAAGTGAAATGTCCGCATAAGCACAAAGTCTGCATCCTTCGACATTGATTGCCCATCCTTTGCTATTTTGCAAGCCTAGCTGCCTGCCAAAATATCCCCATTATCCGAAAACTGTAATAAAATATTAAGAGAAATTGATGCTTGCACCTATCTGCCAAATGGGAAAAGGAATTTGCTGCACTATAAACTTAGGAAATGTGGCAACCAGAGGTACCTTTGTTCATGGTGTTTTGAATTAGTACACGATCGTGAAAAGACAGCACATATGATTCTTAATAGATATGAAAAACAAATTTCAAAAAAGAGAGTGCTCATTCTTCTTTTTCAAATTAAATGAATACACAAAAATTATAAAAAAAGGACCAACTCAAATCCGCCAACAAAGGAATATCACAAATCACATCCATATAAAAAAAATTAAATTAATATAAATATAAATTGATGAACAAATGATACGACTTCCATAGGCCGTACAAAATGAAAATTTTCAAACAAAGAGATTTAGAATGGCATATGTATAGATAAGAAAATATTTAAAAAATTCAAAAATTTGAATACATATCTATATAGAAAGAAAAGAATTGTTTAAAAAATATATATCCAATCAAAATAAAAAAAAGAAAAACCCTATAACATAACCCAACACAAACCCTGAAGATGATGCAGTACAGAAAAAAAGAGAGTAACAAAATCCCTTGCGGACCATTTCCTTACCACCTTCATTTCCATGTGCAAAACTCTTAGCTCTTCTAAGCGCATCAACTCCCTTTAAAAGATCAAATTCTACTCGTTTGTTTCTTTAGAGAGGAAGAAAGCAAGAAAACCTAGTGGAACAATAAAAAGGATATATAAAATTGTGTTGTTTCTTTACGAACTGAATCAATTGAGTTTCTTCAAGAGCGACTCTATTAGGATTAGCTCCTCTTCTTTTAGCCATTACTTCAAAAAGAGTTTGTGGATCAGTGTTTCTGCAATTTAGTGGAGCAAATATAATAGCTTTGGCTCAATAATTAAAAAGTTTCTGCCATCATTGTGAATTTGTACAGAAAGGGACAATAATGAAAAAGATATAGAATTTTGTTCACTTCAAAGAAGAGAGAAGAATAATCTATTAGTTTGGGTTTTTCAATTTTTTGTATTAAAATGGTCCCACGTAATCACCGCTTAGCTCATTAGGGGTATTATGAGTCATTTTATAGTGTCTATCACTTCTTTCTATCATTTTTTTTGTTTAATGGCAAATTGGACAAAAAGACTATATAGGATAATGGAAGCGAATCTTAAGTGTTGAATATTCATTCAAAAATTGAAAATTACTTAATTAATTTAATTAAACTTTAGGGATCAAATAATTATTTTTCTTATAAATTATTGAATAATGATTTTCACATTTTCAAAATTTAAATAGGTGTTTAATAAGTATGAATTTACGTATAAAAGTATTTAATAGAAAAATTGAATTATTATTCTGAAAATTGGATCAGATTAGCCAATTTCGTTGGTTTAACTAGTCTAGTCTAAATTGCATAAAAAAAAAAAATCAAAAGTTTAAAAATCAGCCTGAACTAATAAAATTGGAGAAAATTGATGGATCGAAAGGGATAAAAATTGATTTGATCAAATTTTAGGTCTTTTTATAAAATGTGGGCCTTTTTAAAAATTGAACCAACTAATTTTTTAGTTTTTAGTTCTCTTTATTTCTAAACCCAAAGTCCTACTATGTTAATTAAAAAAATTAAATTGCCTAACTACATGTGAAAAATAATGATACATTTTATGGTAATTAATTAATTTTTTAGTATTAAATTTAATCATATATTATTTTTTTTGTTTGAATTATATTTTTATGGATAAAATAAATTATATTTTTCAATTTTGATCTTATTTACATTAGATACAATAAAAAAATGATAATTTCATCCTTGGTTTTGTTATAATCTAAAAGAGATAATTGTTCCTTAATCATTGTTCAAAAATCTTAAATGACTTATATTTTCAGATAGAGGATTTTTTTTTTTTTTGAAAGGAAAAAACTACATTCAATGCATATTATATGCTAAACCATCATACAAAAATAGAGGGCACACCCAAACATAGAATTAGTCGACCTAACTATCATATGAGTACGCTGATTCACTGGTTTTCTAACAAAAGCAAAAAAAAAAAAAAAAAAAAAAAGAACACTCTGTTTCCAGTTAACTCATTGAGTGGAGTCTTATAATCATTAATAAGCATAGAAAAATAAGAAGAATAATAAAAAGGTGAAGATAAACTTGGGTTACCACTTGACTATCTATTTCCATAGGAATTGGAAAACAACTCAAAGTTCTTATCCAATTCAAGGCCTCTCTAAATCCTAAAACATCCCCTATTGAGGGTCATGGAATCTCGGCTGAATATCCAAGCGGCATGCACAACATCTTCCTTCCTATCGCGAACCAATATACCCAAATCATAGGATCCATTTTGTAGTTTTGAGATGTCCACATTACACTTGAAATGGCTTCTAGGAGGAGCTATCCAAACCATCCTCAACTAATGAATATCTTCTTGAGTAGAAATAGAATGTGTAAATTTTCATTCTAAAAGACATGATTGAGCACTACTAAGAACCCCAAGAGGATTATGTCCCTTCAAATGCCAGACCACATCTTTTCAATGTGCCTATGAACTCTAAACAATCATAAACATATCCTCTTTTTGAGATTTATGTTTGATTGTAAAACCTCATTTATCCAATAATAGAGATTCATAGCAGGAGTCCAACCCATGGAAGATAACAACCATATCGACTGTGTAAAAGAGTAGTTATATAGAAGGTGAAGCTCTATTTTTGTAGATATACCACAAATAGGCCACATATCTTCAACTTCCACATGCCTTCATTTTAAGTTAGCTATGGATGGTAATACCCCTTACAAAATACACAACAGAAGCAGATTGACCTTACTTAGTACATAAATAGACCACATTTTTGCCCAAGCAAAATTTACACCCGGTAAATCTAACAATTGCAACTCCATAGCCACTCGATATCCCTCTTTAACTTGATACTCACCCACCAGTTCAAAGACCAAATCTAGATATATTCTCTATTAGCAAACGAAAGTAGTAGCTGCAATCACATGGAATGAACATCGGACGAATTAGGTGATCATTCTGGCTATTATCAATGATCAAATTAGCCACCATCTTTAAAGAAATGTCTTCTTAAATCTTTATTTGAATACATGGATTATTATCGTCCAATAACAAAAGGTCTCTCCAAATGTCTATACAACATCCATTGCCAACTATTTTTCTGCATTTTTGAGATAAAATAACTCTCCTTGCATAAATCCCTCTCCATATTTGAGGTGAAAGCCCTTGATGTGTTCGAGAAGGTTAGTGCTCATAAGGATAAGTTCACGAATTTGTGTCTTGCTGATAAATTGTGGACAGATAGTAAGTTTTGATAAGTATGCTCTGATGGACACAATGGTCCAGGTATGGCATACCAAACATGCAGTGAAGGCTCGGGAATGGGGGAAGGACATTTTTTTTATTTCAATTCAGAATCTTTGGGATAAATAAAATGTGTTATCTCAGGTGCCTTGGCATTTTGATAAGAATATTCTAGTACTTAAAGAAATATCAGGCGATAAGCAACCTTCTGATGTTGAGTTTTCTTTTATGCCTATATGGGTTAGAGCATATGATCTTCCCATGCATGGTATGAATGAGGCAATAGCCAGAACTTTATGCAAGAAGTTGGGATCATTTCAGGAGTGGAATCACGAGACAAATGGTGGGGTGGAAAAGTTTATCCGTTTTTGTGCTTTACTCGACCTGAGGTGACTGTTATTTTGAGGGTATATGATAATTTTATCCTTGGGTAAGTCCATCTGGATTCCCTTTTGAATTTAAAGGTCTACCTAATTTTTGCTTTATTTGTGGTTTATATGGTTATATTTTTAAGAGTCATGATGAGAATGTAATTGAGGGGAAGATTAATGTTGAAAATATCGATTATGGGGAATGGTTAAAGGCTTTGCCATTGAGAAGGGCCCAAGGAAATTATGAAGAAAGTGGTGATGGTGTTGTCAAGTAGGGGGTGGCTAAAAATATTTTTCCTGAGTTTGATGCTAACTCCTAAGGTACCAATTATGCTACGAGGAGTGAGTATGCTTTGGAAGATAGGTGAGAATCAATAGGGGTGGCTCCATCAAAGGCTAGGGATGAGCAACAAATAGGTAAAATTCTCCATAAATTGGATAAGTTAAATGTACAAAGGCGGGACCATTATAATCAGACCAATATGGCCATTGTTTAGGTTAGTTCCCCTACTCCCTTGATATCTTGCTCTGAGCATGTTCATCTTCTTTCTATCAGCCACCTTGTCACCATTCCAATTACTATGTCGACCATTAATAACATACCTATACCTAGCCCTGTTGCTTCAAAACCATGCACACCCAATCTAAGTATAAACTTTATTACCATAGACGTTAATGCATATACCGATAACAATTGCTCTATTATGATATCTTCATGCATATCTATAATTTTTTGAACCCGTGGCTCTCGTTCTTGCCTAATTACTGGTGTCCACTTCCATACCTAATCCTATTTCCCTAACACTTGTGATGGCCATCCCAGTCCAACATGGTGCTTTAGTCTCATCATGGAAACACAAGGCTAGGAAAGGTCAATCGGGTTCCAAGGGGTCTAGTCAATGTTCAGGGAAAAGGAGGCTTGGCTCTGAGATAATGGATATGGAGGTAGACAATGAACAGGTTTGTGGGATTTTGAAAAAAATTTGTAGCTCCAGTTTTTCAACTATTGGTTTTAAATCAGATTTATTGGTAGAGGTCCTTTTGCAGCCTCGCCGGATACCATGACTTGCTTAATTTGGAATTGTAAGGGCTTGGAAACCCCAATGCAATTCAGTCCCTATAAAAGCTTATTAAGCTTCAAGCCGTCGACTTTGTTTTCTTAATGGAAACAAAGCTTTTTTTGTTTGAGATGTAAAGAGTTCATGCTAGTTGTGGGTTTTCTAACGGTATTGAAGTTGTTTGTGAAGTTTCTCTAGGTAGGAGGGGTGGCATATGTTTGATGTGGAACAATAATTAGGATATTTAACTTCTTTCATATTCTGCTCACCATATTGATGTGCATGTTGATAATATTTGTGTTTTCTAGTTTCTATGGGTGGCTTGAAGAGCATTTAAAAGCAATGTCTTGGGACTTATTGGGTACCCTATGAATGGATTTAATGCTTCCATGGGTTATGGGGGGAATATTAATGAGATTTTATTCCAGCATGAGTAAATGGGGATAAAGCGAAGGATGTGAATAAAATGTTAGTTTTTTGGAATATCCAAGGCGTGTGCAGTCTAGAGGATTTGGTTTTTAGGTAATCAATTTACTTACTATAATGGTTAGGGGCAATGAGTAATATCCGGGGGAAGAATTGATAGGGTTGTTGCTTCAATGACATGGATTGCTTTGTTCCCTCAATATCGTTTTGAACAACTCACTCGACAAGGTACGGATCACTGTCCGATCAAGTTTTGTTAGCAGAGACCATTGGACAGAAGATGAAAGAAGCGGATATTCTACTTTAAGCAAATATGGTTGCATGATGATTCTCATAAACAGGTTATCCAGGATTCATGGCAGGCATCGAAGGAAGATGATCCCCATATTTCACTAGAACAGTGCATTAATTGATGTAGTTTGGAGCTAAAAAATGGAATTCTCTTCACTTCAGGTATGTTAATAGGTCCTTAGCATATTTGAGAATTAGGTTGGACAATTTGCAGCAGCAACCACAATCAGAGGATAATGTTTGGGAGCAATGGTGTCTTGATGAGCAGTTGGAGGAATTAATTAGAGAGAGCGTATGTGGGCACAACAGATTAAAATGATGTGGCTTAAAGAAGGGAAAAGAACACTGCATTCTTTCATGCTAAAGTGAGGAAGAAGCGGACATAGCTTGTATCATGACAAATTATTTTGTCGATCTCTTCTCTGCATCAGTACAATCAGATTACTCTACATATGGAGATAATTGAGAGGAAAATCACTAATGAGATGAATAAGCAACTAATTCAACCTTTTTCGAGATGAGGTCAGATTGGCTCTTAAGAAAATGCAACCTTCTAAGGCTTCAAGGCTTGATGATATGTCTTATTTTTTCAGTCTTGTTGACATATTGTTGGACATGATGTAGAGAATATGGTTCTTGATATTCTTAATAAATGTCCTTTTGTTTGCCTATTTGGCACACATATGTTCATTTTATTTAAAATAAATTTTAAAGATTTGAAAGGTTTAATTGTGTATTCTGTTTGAAAATTTATTTTTTAAAAATTACATCGTATCAATAAAAATTATATACTTTTTTCTTTTTTTATCTCTGTCCTAAATAATTTTATTATGTACATTCTATTTGCAATTTTATTTTTTTAAAAAAATATCAAATCATAAAAATAATATATTAATAAAAATAATAAATTTTTTATTTCTCTTTAAAATAAAATATTTTAAATTATAATTAAAAATAAATATTTTAAAAATAAAATATATAAATTTTCAAATATCTCCTTATTATATATTTATTAAAAATAAAAGTTAAATAGATAAAAATTAAAAATCTTGAAATGCTTAAAAATAATAATAGTTATAAATTATTTAATAATGAAAAAGAAAATTAAAAAAATATTATTAATAATAAAACTCTTTTCATAACTCACATAACAAAAAAGTTTCGATGTATATAAATATATCAATATATAATTAAAATTTTAAATTATTTGCCAATTCCCACACATATGTTTATTTTGCCTCTAAAGAAAGAATTTTAATAAAAAATAATATATTTTCTTTTTTATTTTTCTGAAATAAAATATTTTAAATTATATTAAAATAGAATCAAATATTTAGAAGATAAAATATAAAATTTTGAAATGTCTTCTTAACATATATATTTATTAAAAAAATAAATTTAAACAGATTAATATTTAAATTTTAAAATATTTAATTATCTATATATATTTATTTAAAAAATTTAATAAATTATATCCAATCAACTAATAAAATATAATTTTCTAATCAGTTTTGACTAAGGTTGTAACATCTCGATTTCTTAAAACCAAAGTAGTTCATAAAATAATTTTAACATGATATTTTCCTAAATGTTTTATTCGAGTCTATTTCTTTAATTGATGAATAATTGGGTTTGTTTAAAATTGTGTAGATTGTTAGTTAGCAACATTTTATTATTAAAATAGAAATTAGTATTATTATTTATAATTATTTATTGAATGAGAATCTCCAATAATTAGTAGTAGTATTATTTATTGTTTAATAATGTGCATTTGTTATGATAAATTATATAGGTGGTTATTAAATATTTTGTGCTAAAATAAGTGTGTATATATATATATATATATATATATATATATATATATATATATATATATATATATATATATATATATATATATATTATATTGTTAATTATTTAAAAAAAAGAAAGTGAAGGGTTTTCAAAATGTTAATAATATTTTTAATTTTATTAATTATTTAAAAACTGAAAAATATCAATCTACTCAAATTTGATAAGAGTAAAAAAAATGGAGAAATATTATATGAAAATAAATATTAACGAAAAATTGTAAATTATGAAAAAAAAGAAAGTAAAAGGTTTTCAAAAACTTTAATGATATTGATTAAGTTTCCTATAATTTATGTTAAAAAATTATTCTCTTAAAATAAAAAATAATTTCAAATTAACAATTATTTTAGTATGGTTGGCACCTTAATATGCTAAAATTTTGCCACATAACTTTTCAAGGTCGAGCTTTTATATATTTTTACAATTACTCTAATTTCTTTTAAAACTTATATTTCTAAAATCAATATTGAAATTATATATATACATGACACTACCTTGTTTTATATTCAGCGCGATGAGTTTCTCACGCGCTGGAGGATGTTTGTTCAGACATTCTAAATATAAGTTTTCCAAGAACTTGACATGTAATATAAATGTTATTTTGTTAAAAGTGTAGGTTGTAGTTTTGGGATTGTAATTTAATGTTAAATTTATTTTAGAGTTTTAATTAGTACATTATTTTAAAATTTAGTTTGATTATTTAACTTTTATTATTGGAGGTTCTACAGAGAAACTAATATTTTAAATTCAGATATCTTTATGTAAATGTAGTTTTATATATATGAAAAATTATTTCTTCATTTATCTATATATTTTAATTGCTTAATTTATTATTTTGTCGATAAATTAATAGAAAATAACAAACAACTTGCTGAATAGAGCATCTCTAGCAAAACCTTTACATTGTTTATTTTCCGTAAAACCAATGTAAAACACGAATTCATAATTTCCAATAAAAAAGTTTTAATATCTGTTTTTTATCATAAAATTCAATCCAATTTAAGTTTCATTCTGCTGTTTATCTCTCATCTTTAAAAATTTTCTTCTACATAATTTTATTTCTTAGTATCTTCCTTGCTATTATTTAAAATTAATTTCAAGTATCTAAATAACCTCCACAATGGGATTATTTTGATAAAGAAACTTGATTACCATGTTACTAATTATTTCAAGTTCGAGTTTTAATTGTTCTACCTAACAATTCTACAATTTATAATAATATAATAAAAATAATAATATGATCAACTATAATAATTAATAAAATAATATTTAAATATCAACGGTTTTAGCAATGGATTAGCAATAACATTTTTTTGAGAATTCAATTACAATTAGCAACGGATTTGGCAATGGACGAAAATAGTAACGGTTATTGTTACTGATTAACAACATATTTCATGATAAATTGATGCACTATAGCAATGGAATTAGCTGTAGAAAACTTAGAGAGAAATTCTGGAGGAAAAATATTCTTATTCACACTATCATACGTATAGGTACAGAGGTATTTATATACTTTCTAATCTAACAAAGTGATAAAGATAAATCTGTTACAATGATAATTATCATCTAAAAACAAATTAATTCTAATATTATAACATGGT
>CANUEP010023747.1:0-18896 GCA_947857235.1 Jatropha podagrica
AAAAAAAAAAAAAAAAAAAAAAAAAAAAAAAAAAACCGCCATCAATTGTTACATGTTACGGCAACGTTACTGCCCCCTTGAAAAAACAAATTTTTCGTAGGGTTTGGAAGACAAACCCACCCCCACCCCAAAAAAAAAAAAAAAAAAAAAAAAAAAAAAAAAAAAAAACCGACTTCAATTCTGACATGTTACGGCAACCTTACTGCCCCCTTGAAATCACCAATATTTCGAAGGAGTTGGATCTCACAGCCACCTGAGATCAGTTCCCAAGCGTCCAGCGGCCTAGGACCCTAAATTTCATCGCCGGAAACCTCGCCGTCGACTGCCATGCGCCGCTGCAAGGTTTATGTCTCCGTCACCCGCGCCAGCGCATGAGCCCTTTTCCAACGACCTCTCTTTCAACAGCCACCTCCAACCGGTTCGCCTGAGTCTGACCATCACTTTTTTTGGTCACCCCTTGCACTATCTCTCTCTCTCTCTCTCTCTCTCTCTCTTAAGGTATTCACAGCCCTTTTTTTATCCTTATTCAAGTACAAAACCTCCCGAATTCAAAAAAAAAAAAAAAACATGACTGAGGGTACTCTAATTAAACCACTCTTCTCTAATCCACCTATTATCATTACTATGAAGCTTCTAGGCAGTAGCAATTATGTTTCTTGGTCGTCTTCTGTTGAATTATGGTTTTTGGAACAAGGGTATGATGATCTTTTAAATAAAACAGCTGCTGATATTTTGGAAAAAGATAGGACGGCATAGTCTAAAATTGATGCACAATTGTGTAGTTTGTTATGGTATTCTCTTGAGCCTTAGTTGCTTCCACTGTTGTAAGGTGTGGACCAAAGCCAAGACACTATATACCAATGATATACAGCAAATATATAAAGTGGTGTCTAATATTGTTAACTTGTAGCAAAATCAGCAGGATATGGCTAGTTATCTTGGACAAGTTGAGACCTTACTTCTTGAATTTAATTTCCTTATGCCTTTCTCAGAAAGTACTGCTACACAAGAACAACAAAGAAATAAATTCTTCATGGTTTTGCACTCATAGGTCTTCAACCTGATCCTAGTTCAGTCCGAGATCAAATATTGACAGGTTCTGTAATTCCCACCTTGGAGGATGTCTCTGCTCGTCTCCTTCGCATCTCTGTAACCCCCAGCTTCATCATAAAATATGGAAGTATCTGTATTTGTGATTCAGAATAATAGTAGAAAGTGGAAAGGTAACAAATCCAAACACTGTACTCATTGTGACAACCCTGGTCATACTCGGGAAAGTTGTTGGAAATTGATAAACCATTGCAAAATCATTCTTTCAATGTTGGCAAATCTGTTGCTCACTTGGCTCAAAATACTGGTGCTGGACTTCTGCCATTACCTGATCAAGCATTTGGTGCCATTACCTTATTTGGGACAGACTATAGTGAGTATTTACAATTTCAGACAGCTAAACAACAGTCATCTACCATCTCTCAGTCTAGTAATTCAGTCGCTTGTCTATCCAAATCCACTGTTCCTAATCCTTTGGTGCTTGATTTTGGTGCTTCTGATCACATCTCTGGTAATGAAACTCTTTTCTCTACTCTCTTTGTTCCTTCAGACACATCTACTGTCACTTTAGCCAATGGTTCTCAAACTGTAATTAAAGGAATTGGAGAAGCACAACCTCTTCCCTTAGTTACTCTAACCTCAGTACTATTTACTCCTGAATGTCCATATAATTTGATCTCCATTAGCAAATTGACCAAATAGCTTAATTGTATTGTATCCTTTATAGCTAACTATGTTTTTATGCAGGACCGACGTACGGGGAAGATGATTGGAGTAGGATATGAGTCAGAAAGATTATACTATCTTTCCTCACCTAAAACCACAATCACACTTACTTCCACTGCTTCCGCTGACCTCTTTCATCGTCGTTTCGGACATCCCAGTCTCATCAAGCTTAAACAATTAGTTCCCAGTCTTTCTACATTATCTTCTCTTGAGTGTGAGTCGTGTCAACTTGGGAAACAAACTCGTGTCTCTTTTCCCAAGCGTGTCAATAATAGGGCTACGGCTATGTTTGACGTTGTTCATTCAGATGTATGGAGTCCTAGTCGTTTTAGTTCCACATTGGATTTTAATTACTTTGTCACTTTTATTGATTACTATTCTCAATGTACTTGGTTGTTTCTTATGAAAAATCGTTCAGAATTATTTTCTATTTTCCAAACTTTCTATGCTGAAATTCGTACTCAATTTGGGGGGATGCCACTCTTATTGCCTGTTTCCTCATTAATCGCATGCCTTCTTCTGTTCTGAATAATCAGAGTCCTCACTCTATTGTTTTTTCAAATCAGAATTCTCAGAATTCTTAGGGTATTCTCGTCTCCAAAAAGGATACAAATGTTATGATCTGGTCACTCATAAATACTTTGTCGATGCTGATGTGACATTTTTTAAGACTTCTCCGTATTTTTCACAACACACGGTCAACGAGGATCCTACTTCTGCGACTCTTCCTGTCCGTACTCTTCCTCTTCCTAGTTCAACCACTACTTGCCCTCTCCAAGTCTATTCATGTCGACCTTCGCAGATTGACCCTCCTACTAATTCTCTTCATGATGCAGGTGCATTACTCAGTGACTCATCTCCTATACCGATATCACCTCCTACACCAATCATGCCATTAGCAGAGGAAGCTCCACTTCCCATTGCCCTCCATAAGGGTATTCGTTCCACACAGAATCCACACCCCATTTATAATTTTTTGAGCTATCATCGTTTATCTCCTTCATATTATGCTTTTATTACCTCCTTGTCTAATGTCCCTATACCTAAGACTGTGAGTGAAGCATTATCACATCCAGGGTGGAGTCAGGCTATGGTGGAAGAGATGACTGCACTTCATTCCAATGGAACTTGGGATCTTGTTCGATTACCTACTGGCAAAAGTACTATTGGTTGTCGTTGGGTTTATACTGTCAAGGTTGGTCCAAATGACAAAATTGATCATCTTAAAGCTCGTCTTGTTGCTAAGGGATACACTCCGATCTATGGCCTTGATTATAGTGACACCTTCTCTCCTATGGCTAAGATTGCATCTGTCAGTCTTCTCATATCTCTAGCAGCTATAAATCACTGGTCCCTTCATCAGCTTGACATCAAGAATGCCTTTTTACATGGGGAGTTGGCCAAGGAAGCTTATATGGAGCAACCACCTGATTTTGTTGCTCAGGGGGAGTCTGACTTAGTGTGTCGTTTACGTCGATTTTTATATGGTTTAAAGCAATTTCCTAGGGAATGGTTTGGAACATTCAATACTGTTGTGAAATAATTTGGGATGAATCAGAGTGAAGCTGATCATTCAGTATTTTTATAGATATGGAAATGGAGATCATAGCAAGTGTATCTACCTAGTGGTCTATGTTGATGACATAGTGATAACAAGTAATGATTATCAAGGGATTTCTCAACTCAAACAACATTTGTTTAGCCACTTTCAGACTAAAGATTAAGGAAATCTTAAGTATTTCTTGGGGATCGAAATAGCTCAATCTAAGACAGGTATATGCATCTCCCAAAGGAAATATGCGCTAGATATGCTAGAAAAAACTGGCATGCTAAATTGTAAACATGTGGATACTCCCATGGACCTAAATGTTAGACTTATTTTTGGACAGGGTGAGTTATTAGAAGATCCTGGTAGATATTGCAGATTGGTTGGCAAGTTAAACTATCTTACAATCACACGACCTGACATATCTTTTCCAGTAAGCGTGGTTAGCCAATTTCTTCAATCTCCATGTGATAGCCATTGGGATGCAGTGATTCGTATTCTGAGATATATTAAGGGAACTCCTGGCCAAGGCTTATTGTATGAAGATAGGGGTCACTCACAAATTGTTGGATATTCTAATACAGACTGGGCAGGTTCTCCCTCTGCTTGGCGGTCTACTTTAGGATATTGTGTTCTGATTGGAGGAAATTAGATATCTTGGAAAAGTAAAAGCAAACTGTTGTAGCTAGATTAAGTGCAGAAGCAGAATACCGAGCCATAGCACTAGCTACGCGTGAACTTATTTGGCTAAAACAACTTCTTCAAGAATTGAAATATGGAGAAATTAAAAAGATAAAGTCAATCTGTAATAATCAAGCAGCACTTCACATTGCCTCTAATCCAGTGTTTCACGAAAGGACAAAACATATAGAGATAGATTGCCACTTCATCAGACAGAAGATTGAATCAGAATGTATTCCTACATCTTTTGTTAGTTCGAACAATTAGTTAGCTGATATCCTTACAAAATCTCTTAGAGGTCCTCGTATTGAATACATTTGTAACAAGCTAGGAGAATATGACATGTACGCTCCAGCTTGAGGGGGAGTGTTAGAATCTTGTAATTATTGGGGTAAATTGTGCATATATTAGAAGGATACTAGGAGATTATTAGAAAAAATTAGGAGATTATTTTCCTTTTTTGAACTATTTTCTGTGTATTATATATACCCTAAACCATATATAAAAATTTATCAAGTCAATTGCTTGTTTCAAAACTTCTTCTTCTTCTCTCTTTCACAGTTGTATTATTCATTTGACAAAAACTATTCCTTTTTCCCCCTTCAAAATAGCAAAAGGTACAAATGGTACCCTTGAAATTGCAAAAATCTTTTACCATGAGCCAAAAAAAAAATATCCCTAAGAAAATCAATTTAATTCCCAGGATAATTATCCAAACAACAAGAAGCTACAGCAATAATCGCACACACATATATTGAATAATTAAGAGATAAAAGATTCCAGTCTAGTTTATACAGTTAGCAAAACATTAAAAACATTTTAGTCACAAGACCATAAGGAAACGTCCATTTCAGTAAGTCACATGTCGGTTTAGATTTCTACAATTTTAAGACTCAAGGTGGTGTTGTAATTGTCATCTTTATTGAGATTGACTTAGGCCTGGTATCTAAAGTATTAAGCTGAGTCTAGTCATGTTTTGTGTCACAACATTGAGACTGGATTAGCACCATAATATGCTCTATTTCTGTAAATTGGATTTCCAATCCCATAGGTATTAGGAGTTCAAGTGCTTGTTGATTTGGCCTTACTTTGAGTCTATAAATACTATGCTTTATTGATCAAATTTTTGTCAAATAAATTATTCATGCAGTCGAACCCTCCCGGATTTTTGCAACATAGAATGATGCCGACAGAAACTTGGATGGTTTGATGCCAAATTAAGTTTAGATGCAAAGCCTATATTAATTCTAATTTACTGTTCACAGTGACTGTCCTGCATTGCAAACAGCCCCAGAATTCATTCTTGTCATTTTTGCTTCCTAAACCTCCTAAATTTCTGGTCAACAAGCTTTAAAATAAACTGAAAATCTAGCTTGAATGATCAGCCAAAAACCATTCTACGTAAGCAAAGGTGTATAAACCAAAAAACTAAAACTGTCGCTTCCACAAGAATAAGCTTTAGCAAATCTCCAAGTAGAAACTTTCCAGTAGGACAACAAGTGCAAATTGCACAAGGAATTAATTTTTACATAAAAAAAAAATACCCAACCACATCAATTAAAAATCCTGAGTCATGATTATAAAATCCCATCCCACCATAAAACACACAAGGACAGATCTTTCTAACTGATAATTCACATGCGAAATAGAATCCGATTTAACGAAAATGATATGCAATTAACTATCCAGATTTTTAACGCCTGTTAAGTAGAATAAGGAAATGACTAGAATCATATATGAGCAATACCTTTCATATATGTTTGGAGCATCCACATCACAGTCATAGTTCACGAAAACATCAACTATAAGCTGTGAATCTTGAGCAATCTTCTCCAACAAGTTCAGGACAATCATTTTCTGTAAAAAACTAGGCTGGTTAACATTCTCAAGTACCCTAAGGATGAGCATGGGAAAGAATATTCCAATTTCTGCCTTCAGTCCTGATCTGAATTTTGATAACAAGATCATAAAGATTGAACACTGGAGCTGAAAAATAGCCATAACAGACAATGCACTGTTCTTTAACAATGACAAGCAAAGGTATTGCTTAACAGCACTGAGAAACCTGTACCATGTAGAACAAAATATTGTATTATTACAACTAAATCATTAGGAGACAGAAAGAAATTACAAAATTAATCACTTATAATGGTAAATTGGTATATAATTATAAAATTGATTTTTCTTTTTTGTTGTTGGTTTTTTTTTTTTTTTGGGGGGGGGGGGGTTGTGTTGCAGGGCACAGCAAGGGTTACTTCAGCCTATTAAAAAAATCAAAATTATCAAAATAAAATAATTCCATAACCTTTAAATTAATTATGCTTAAAACACAATAAATGCCAAAATATGAATCTTAAAGTCTTCCAAGCTGAAGATTGATTTCTAAAATTGAAGGGAAAAAGAAAGTTTATGGAGAATGAAAAGAATATGCCAACTTTAACAGCAAGCTTTTAGATGAGAAATAACATGATTTGCATTGCTAATTATAATTCAACTTCCTCATTTTTTGTCTTTGGGTATATAACTCCATCCTTTTTCATTTCAAAGCTCGCATTTTTGTTAGTGATAGGCCAAGGATCAACAAAGTAACAATTAGTAAGAACCTATCCACAACTACAATTTATCATTCATAGCATCGAATGTAAATGTACCTACTCAAAATACAAAAATGAATAATGAAAAGCGGGTTAATAGAGTGTCCATAACTAAACCCTATTTTCTAGAATAAGTAGGGAGATTTGGCTTGGTAAATCCAAAAAGGCCCATGCATCAAAGGAAGATTCGTACGCTTTCATATTTCTCAAAGACTAGTGCAGTACAAGCCATCAAAAGAGTGTTGGCTTTGAACACACTCTCCCAAAGTTTGGTGTGCACAGCTTCCAAAATTTGGTTCTCTGACTGCCAACCTCACTATAAACACTCCATTGCCACTGGTTCCTCTTTTTGCCAAGAAATCAACATTGGTTTAGCCAAAGATTCGCTCTACAAAGCACATTTTCATAGACCTCTAGTACACTCATTTACACTATTTGCTTAGCCAACATTCTCTTACCTACTAGGATTCTTCCATCTCATCATGCTTTACCTTCAAACATTCAATCGATATGTATGAAAATGTAGTCACCAGTGTGAGAAGAACTGGAGGGGATATAGAGGAGTTCCCCATAACAGTTGAGCTACGTCAAGATTGTGCTTTGAGCCTATAATTATTTACTCTAGTAATGGATGAGCTAACCAGTAATATATGGAATATCAGATTAATTAAAGGTGTAGGATTATTTCATTATTCATGACGCCTACAAAAAACCAATATTTCTAATGCTTTACTTTGGATCTCAATTAATAGAATTTCAGCAATTATGCTCTTAGATTGAGTTTTGTCATGCAATTCTAACCCAGAAAGTGTGAGGCTTTCTTTACAGGAGAGAGTCATAAGTCCTATTACTGTGTTATTAGAAGCTTATTTTTTCAATCACTTGCCTTTCTTACTTTATTATTCTTGAAGAAAATGAGATCTGCCAGGTTAGGTTTTCGACTCTTAAATCTTTAATTCTTGATTTCCACAAACCCTAGTCCTTATTTCCAAAAGCTAAATTTTCCCTAAGCTGTCCTGTGTCAGCCTCTCTCTCTCTCTCTCTCTCTCTCTCTCTCTCTCATCCCTTCCCATTAGCCAAAATTAGAGTTATGGTAAATATCACACTCCTTTTTTAAGAAAACAAAAAGGCAGGGGTAGAGCTAGTGACATCGAGGGCTTCTAACAATAGTTTTTGGTTGTAAGTTTTTTCTTTCCCCTCTTTTTTCTAGATACAGATAAGCAAGATATGTTTACTAGCTCTAGACCAACAACTTGATTGCTTCCAAGTAGCAACAAAATTTTCTTAGAACATCACGAAGAGTTCCAATGAAGTCCCCAAAATTAAGGGTCTGTACAATCTAAATATCAGAATATGCGCAAAAAATGTATTTCCTTTCAAAATGGTCCCAAATATCAAAGACTGTATTAAAATGGGATATACACACTAAGGATTTCCGAAACTCATATCAGTCCCCCAAAAAAAGATTTAACAGTGAAAATTGGTTCTCAAAAAAAGTAATAATTAAGTTTTGAAGAATCCCCAAAAATGAAATTCCAACAAAATATGTCCTTTTTCTTTAAAGTTTCATGCTAATTCCAAATCCTTCAAATGCTACTCTTATGTATATTATACGTTTTAATTTTTGGTACAACTTTGTATGATTTAACTTAGTGAAATTTGGGGAGAACAATAACAAGCTGATAGAACATACTGTTATACTATTCTCAACTTTGTGTTTTAATTTCATTTGATCTTTTTTAATTTAAATTTCATTAGCTAGGATATTATTTGCAAATTCTACACAGTAATAAATTTAAGATATAAAAAAATAATCAATTTTAATGTTTAACTTTATAAATTATTTTTGTTTTCTTTAAAATTTCACACTACTAAACATGAGAGGTACATAAAAATATGATCAAATAATTAGGAGCAACTATTTGAGGATTCATAATGAGAAAACTAAAATGAAACTGAAAATAAAGTGGGTTTAGTTAATGAGAACAAGAAATATGCAGACCTTTTGTTTTATTGAAATTTTAATCGACATACTCCTCAAATATATTCTTTAAAAATGTTTACATAACTTACCATATAAACTAAGAGCATCACTGGTTAGATTGATAATGAGAAAATTACTGTGAAAATAAAAGAAATTCAACCAGACATAGTTAATGGAGAAACGAAAATATTTATTGAACTTAATACTAGTTTTATTACTATTTCACAAAAATTGGGGACTGATTTTGTTACTAAACCTTTCTTGGGGATGACATATAACTAACAGAATACTCATTTAATGGTGTTTGTAATGGTGGGACTATTTTGAAAGGAAAAAAAATTTGTAAGCTTAAATGAGGGCTTTCAAATTTCAAGGAATAATATCCAGCAATCGCCAAATTTGGCAGTATAAATTGGAGTTTTCACAAAAGAAGAATAATGATTGAAAAGAAAGCACAAAACAGTATATAATCAGAAATGGGCCTCTTAATAGAAAAGAATAATGAAATACAATTCCCAGAGCCAAGCCCAAAAGGTTGAAATACTCGTTGTAATTCAACTGATGTTGCAGAAAGCACCAAAATAAAAGGATAAATATTTCAACAATTTGCTGGTCCACGTCCAAACCTCCTCTACTCAAAGATGCCATTCCTAGGGCAAAAAAACTAGTAGATCTGGATATTACTGTCACGATTTTCAATGGAAATAACTCATTGTCAGGGCCTTTTTTCCAAGTAACAGAACTCTCACATCTACGTTTTCTTTAAAACTTATTTCATCATATTCAAGAATGGAGTTTCTTCACTCTCTCTCTCTCTCTCTCCCCCTCCCTCTCTATTCCACCCACAGAAAAGAATGAAGTCATTAGCCAGCTAAGACATGAATTTTGAAAAGATTATGTCTATAAGGAACTTAATCATGCAAATATTTGAAAAAAAAATAATAATGCCAACAAAGAAATAGAAATTGGACATCAAGCTGAACAAAATAACAGCAAAAAAAAAAAAAAAAACAAATGAGTGAGGCTCACACATAACTGCTGAAGTTCAAGAATGACTTGCCTTTCATTGGTGCGCCAAATCAGACCACCATTGTCCATAACCACCTTGAGCAACTCGAGAGACAACGTCTTACCTCTGAGAAGAATTTGATCATCTGGGTTCTCCTGAGATGAGAATTTCATAGACAATTTGCACAGGTTCCTAAAAAGAAGAAAGCCATCCTCCCTAATTTTACTCACTCCAGCACCAGCACCAAATGATTCAGCTCCATCATTCGCTTCTCTATCACCCAGTTCGCCTCTATCATTCCCATTAGAAACCTTCGAATCAACATCACGTACAGGACCATTAGCACTGCCATTCTGCAATTTGGTAGACGTACTATGCAACAGGAGTTTATCATCTGGAACTCCCTCACTAGCTCCCATAACCTCATTAACAAGATTCTGACAGAAATGTATAGAGCTTCCCTCATTCAAACTCTTATCCGCAAATTCCAACAATTCACTGACTGAGACAGTTTTAACATTAACATCCATAGAATCCTCCTCAACCCGTGTAAAAACAATGAGCACAATCTGAGCAAGAACAGATTTGGCACAGATCTGATTAGTCCCATTCAAGCCACCAAGATACACATTGTAGCATGTCCTAACAAGATGCACCAAACACTCTCCGCGAATCAAAACGCAAGGAGATCGAACAGCAGCAAGCAAAACTCTAAGCACAGCAAGCTCTATAGTTTCCTCTCCAATCGCACAAACCTTACAAACACTCTCAATCATATTAAAAACGACATTACTAACATTAACAGAGGAATTACCATCGATCTCACCTCTAATTAGACCTAACGAGAAGAGCCTTAAAGCACATTCGAGTGCAGGCTCAACGACCTTAGCATAGGCGGAATCTAAGGCAAGAACTAACGGTTGAAGAACGAATTCGGCATCGGCAAAAGAGATACCGAGTAGAGGAGAGTAGGAATTTGGATCGGAGACGGAATCGGAAAGGGATTCAAGCTTATCAAGAGCGGATTTGCAGGCGGAAACGAGATGAGAGTGCTTTCGCCACGCAGCGTTTTTGACGATTTTGTCGAGTGAAGGGCCTAAAACTCTTCCGCAGCGACTCTGCCCTCCTAGGGTTAGAGAAGAGGACATCGTTACCTCGTTTGGCTCTGTAAAGGAATGTACCAACAGATTTACAGACAGATCTACATGCTTATTATCTGTCTGCTGCGTTCTCTTTTCTTTCCTCTCTGGAAATAAAAATGGCAGAGGGAAAAGAAGGAAAATATGTTTAATTAATTTATTAGAATTTAGAAAAAAATAATTAAGAATAATTGTCAGTAAGACTTCGTCATTAGTCGGGTGCAGTAGTGAGCCGACATATGCGTGAGTGAGAGGTGGAGCGGTTTGATTCATGTGGAGAGTTCCTACTTGTTGTTAGGGGTTTGTCACGTGACTATCAGGAAATATTATACCAACATCAGTAGCATTGACCTCCCCAAACGGCCCAATATATCAGAATTTTCACAAAAATAATATTCTTCAGATAAATTATTGCCCGGTCTAATCCCAAATCAAAATTATTTATCAATTTAATGTGAGAGAAAGAGTTTTGCATTAAAATCACTTCATACTGATAAAAAGTCAGCAAAAAGTCATTACACGAATAAATAATTAAACCATCAATTTAACTGGTAGTTTCAATACAAAATAAAAATTTTAAATTATCAAATAGTCTATTAACATATAATAATAAAATATATTTACTATTAGATTCTTAAATCAACTCTAATTTGGAACTTATGATCTTTATCTTATACTGATTACTCAAACTATACTATATATACTCTAAATTTACTCCAACGAGACACAATTAACCATCCCTCAAATCCTAAGAGATCAATAATTGGTGCAGGGAGCATGGAACATTTTCAGCCCTCTCAATTTTAAATAATCCCTATTGTTTTTTCGTTGATCTCATTACTGCCAACCTTACTAAGAACCCTACCGTAGAAGGCCAAGGGAATGCCAATAGCAAGGCCAGCCAACAGTTCACCTTCACCCTTCCATCCACAGGATGCAACTACCCTTGCCCAAGTTTAGTCTCAATTTACTACAATATTTAAAAGGCTTCTTGAAGAACCCTCCACCTAATGGCGAACTGACCTTATCCTCCAAATTTGCGAACCCTCCTCATCATGAGGGTGAAACCCATCCACTTTCAACTAAGCATTAAAGCCATTCAATATCTGACTGATACTAAGAGGTGAATTGAAAGTAGATCCCTAAGGGACCAACCCCCATATACAGGAGTTTAGTCATACCCAACCAACATTGGATGAGGCGAATCTTCGGGATATTGTCAAAGAGCTAGTTCAGAAATGTAGGGAAGTAAGGGAGACTGGAGACTATGGTCTCCAACAAGATTCGTTGTTGTCACCTAATATCTTAGCTGCAACTTTTTCTTTAAATTTCAAGCTCCCTACTTTCAAGTCCTATGATGGATGTACCTATCCAAGAAGTCACTTGGCCACCTTTTGAACCATGGTGTATTTGCATACTAATTCAAAGGATCTGATGTGTAAAGTTTTCTCAACTTCTCTCAGAGGAGTAGCATAGGAGTGGTATTAAATACTCAAAATGGAATCTATTCACTCTTTCTCGCAACTAGTCACAGCATTCCGAGCTCGCTTCATAACATGTGTCCCATCCAGGAAAATTTTCTCCGATCTAATAGACTTGAAGAGAGAAGAAGGAGAAACCTTGAAACAATATGTGTTCAAATTTTAAAGGATGGCAATGTAGATGGAAAATCTAAATGATAAGGTAGTTATTAGCTGAATAGCAAAAAATTACAAATACAATAAGTTATTTAAAAGTTTGAGTATAGATCATCCCCTAACTTTTACCGAACTCATGGCATGGGCTCATAGATACGCCAAGCTAGACGAAGTTTATGAGGCTCAGTAATGTGGGTCACCTAAAGAAGAAAGGCATAAGCACAGAAGGCACTCACCCTCGGCAAGGATTCGATCACCCCATGGAAGATTGCCCATTCGACCCCCACATACTAGCTACTTTGTTTGAACTCCATACATAAGAAACAATGAATCCCCAAGAGACAAGGGATTTACCCCAATAAATATGTCGCGCTTGGAGATCTTATCATGGATTAGAGAGTAGGGCGACCGAATCTAGTTCTACTATCCCAGGAAGATGCCTCGAATCATTAGGATAACAACAAGTATTGTGAATTTCATAAGGATGTAGGCCACAACACTGAGGCCTGTTGGCAGTTGAAGAAAGAGATAGAGCACCTTATGCAAAGGGGCAAGCTAAAGCAATTTGTTGGGAAGATCGGCTAGAAGGCAATCAGAGAGGCAAATCAAATAGATAGTGCCACACCTTAGGGACTATTCGCACCATATTTGACAGTTCATCGGGGTTGACTGCAATTCAGCAAGGAAGACGAGAGCCAGGAGATATCTTCCATCCTACCCTAACAAAGACGTAACCTTTGACCATCCATGTCATTTTCATAGGCTGATAGGGAGCACATACATACCTTGCATAGAGACACCCTAGTAATCAAAGGAATTTTATGAAAAGAATTTTAGTGGATGAAAATAGTGCAGCCAACCTGATCACCATGGATGTATTCAACGCCCTAAAATTGGATTAGGTGAAGCTCAAACCAGTCTGGACTCCACTTGTTGGCCTAGCAGGAAAGCATGTTCAAGTATCTGAATCTATGGACATAGCCCTAGAGCTCATAACAAAAGTATCATTAAGGAGATTGAAATTATAATTCATGGTGGCAAACATTCACTTCCCTTATAATGTCATACTGGGAAGGCCAGCTGTAACATCCCAAAATTTTGGAAAAAAAACTTGAAATGATTTATAAGGTAATTTTCAACTTAAATTTCATAATGTTAATGTAATTTTTACTTCCTTATTTTTTAAAAATTCAAGCTTTGATTAATTGATGTTATTATTATTTCATAGTATTTTATTATTCAAAATGTAAGTATATATATATATGATTTAATATAGCATTATTTATTTAATTATCTGAAGTGTGTATTTAATTAAATGCACCATTATAATATATATAGTAGTATTTTAAATAAATTAAAAGTGTGGGTTTGAAACTAATAATATAAGACAAAGTTAAAGAATAAAATAATAATAATTATAATTATAATAATAAAAACAACAACACTTTAATTTTTCCTCTCTCTCCCCGCTCATCTCTCCTCCCTCTCCCTTCTCTGTCGATCGCAGACTGCGATCTCCGCCCAAAGGAGCTTCCGGCCATTGTTCAGCGGAAGCAAGGCGTCGACCGGCCTCCTTCACTGTGCTGGAGGCGAGCTGCACCTCCCGTCACTCCGGTCGGGTCCGAAATGGCACAAGGCTGCGTCTTCTTTCCGCAGCGACGCAGCTCCATTGTCCGGCGAGTTAAGCGATTTTCGGCGAGCTCTGAGTCATCGATGAGTTCGAAATCCTTCCTTCTTCCAGTAGAACAAATTCCTTTAGATTATTTTTTTAGAAAATCTTTTGAATTTGAATGGATTGCGATTTAGGTTTTGAAGAATTAAAATTTTCGAAATTTTCTTGATTTGGCTAAATTAGAAAATGTTAGCTGAAATTGATGTTAAATTTAAACTCCCCATATAATTTCGAATGTTTTGGTGTTAATTTTGCAAAATTCTGGCTAGCTCGACTTTCTGGCCACCAGCTGTGGCGACGTTGGCGAGGCACTTGAGAGACATTGTCCTCTCCTCAGCGGGGTGAATGCAACCGTATAATTAGAATCTTCATCCGGAGGTTAGTGCTTATTTTATACATTAATTTAAATATTTATGAAATTTAAATAAATGGAATTTTTATTGAATAATTATGGTTTTAATTAAATATGATTGTGAGATATGTTAATTTGGAATTAATTCAGTATAATGGTTCGCGAATTGAAATTTATTACATGTTAAATGACTAGGTAAGGTTGAGTAAATTAAATTTAAAATGAAGATTATAGTGCTTAGAAATACATTTTTGCCTTAGGTTGAGTTAGGAATGAAACTTGAATTTAGTGTATGTAGCAAGGACTAGTAAATTAAACTATTAAAGAAATTGATTTGAGTTTGATTACAATTAGGAATTTATTTGGTAGTTAAATATTAATGGTGTATTGTTATATATGATTTATATATATGTTTGATTATGTAAGCTAAATTATGATTTTGAATGATAATTATAAGTTGTAATTGATGTTGTTAAATGGAGGATGGAAAAATATTGTTAATAGCTGCCCATGGATTGGGCTGTGAATTGATGTTTGTTTGTGTATTTTTGATAATGTTGAAAGCCCCATTTGTAGAGGAAATGTTGTCGAAGTTTTATTAATTATAAATGAACTGTTAATTAGTGATATACATTTGATTAATGAAATGCAATAAAAGGTAAACTTACAAATAATATTAAATACCATAAGTTTATGTGCAGCTCTTATGTTAAACACAGTGATTTAATGACTGTTTGAGTATATGTATCATATATGGAAAATGAGTTTTGTAAGAAGTGTTATGAGATAATAAGGAAATAAGTTTTGGACGCAATACACTTAGTATGAATCTGTTATATGATTTGATTTATTCCGATATGTGAGCATGCTCGGGTTATTAGCCCATTCTGTTAAGTGAAAGCTACGATCATATGCTAGGGTTATCAGCCCTTATGAATAAGCAGACGCGCTTATTATGAGATGAGGGTGGCGCTTCTACAGGCCACGGTGGTGCTTTCGCAAATCACGATTATATGATGGGGGTGACGCTTCCATAGGCCACGATTATATGATGAGGGTGGCGCTTCCACAGGCCACGACTGTGTGATGGAGGTGGCGCTATCATAGGTCACGATCGAATCTGCTTCATTTTCTTCTAAATGTATCTGAGTTCCTTAAGAAAAATATGATTTTAAACTAAGAAAAAAATTTAGTTAATAAGTTTGTTATGTGATTCTAGTTTATTATATGTTAGTATTAATAAGAATATGTGAATATGTTAATAAAAGATAAATATGGTACGTATTATGGATGTAGGTTTTAGATTAAATATTATGTTGTCTGAAAATACAGAATAAGTAAGGAATACATTATATGACATTTATAATTATTAATCTGATTGCAAATGTTTTTAACAATAATTATTCATAAATTTTATAAGTCAATTCTAAAATATATTTTTCAAAATCTATGTTTAAATTAATGTATGTAATAAGTACCACTGAGTTTTATACTCAGTGTGTGGAGTTTTTCACACGTAGGTTGAAGATTGTGGATAGTCATGGTTTAAACTCTAGTATTAGCATCAGAGGTGGAGGAGGATATGTCAAATGACTTGAGCATGAAAGTACTATGAACTTGGCATATGGTATAAGAAATTTTAATTGGAATAAATGAATTTTAAGTTTGAATGGTATTTATATAATTTAAGTAAACACAACTCTTATTATTTTGATTGTACAATAAATTATCTATTTGGATATTAAGTATTATGATTTAAGGTTGAGTATTCAATTTGAGTTTTATATCCTATTATGGATTAGTGATATGTTTTGATGCCAAACTAGATATATATATGAATTACATGATTTATTTTTTTTTAAGTTTTATTATCGTTATCAAATTATCTAATTGTTTTACATGTGGTATTAATAATTAAGGTTTTGCAAATTAAGTTAAAAGATTATTACTGGATACAAAACTTTTTTAGTTATTAAGTCTTCCCCAATTACATTAAGTGCAAACAATAATTATACATTTTCTTTATTAAAGTTATTCTCAAAATATATTCTCATAATATATTCAAATAAGTTTTAAGTTAATACTTATTTTTGTATAATAATCAGGTAAATGTGATAAATGATCCTGTGTTTCTGGCACAAAATGTGACACTCATTGTCTAGTTCTACAGGACCGGATAGTGGGTGTTACACCAGCCTTATACGAGCTAGAAGTCGTCACGTGCATCAGGTACCTAATTATGAAATTCTACTCTAATAATAAAAGCTAGATAGAAGGAGTGGAGGGAAAGGAATCCACTGTGCGAAGGAAAAGTTCACACTACGTGTAAAGGTTGTATAAGAGCTTATGTTATCTTATACGATGCCTTTAGCTTACATGCATTATATCCATAGGGGGCTAACCAACCTAAAGGTGGAGATCTAAGGTATTACTGTTTGATCCTAGGGTGCCTAAGCTAGCTTCCTTAATCGACCTAAGTGTGTGACTAGGGTGTGGCCTCCATGATCTGGTAGTGGTTCAACCTCTAGAAGCTTCTAGGCAGGCCTAACAGCATCGACTTGTTTGGCTTGCCTAGAGCCCATAACTGATCTAACATCCATTCAAGCGTATCACTCTTCTAGCAGTCCCCAAATTTCTCTAGAGCATTCCACCAATGACATATACGTTAAGCCCCTTGCTAGCTATACAATGTAAGGTTTGCACTCGGTGAACAAATTAGAATCCTGGTATGAGATTTGCTGCATGCCAACAACGCATGGTAAGATGTTATTAATAGGTTTTTTTTTTTGTTAGGGTACATTTTTGAGAATTTTCTTATAATCTGAAAATTAAATGACATTAATTGATAAGAAGACCGAAACTAAGGTTGTGAGTATTTTGATTGGGTTGATCCTGTAATTTGTGGTAGATCTAAAAATATCATACTTGGATTGCTAAAGAAGGTGAATAAGCTAGAAAATAGTTGCGTATAGGGAACAAATAAGAGAAGATGCTTTAGATATCAATTATACTGTTGTTGACGATTGCAATATTCAAGTGAGGATGAATTAATATCAAGCCATTTGAGTTGCTTTTATTTTTGTTTATTTTTTATGCAAAATAGGAGTGTTTAATCTTCTATAAAATCTACAGTTTAGATTGTATTGAATTATTGTTGTTGGAGCATGCAGAGTAGTTAGTTGATATTAGGTCTATTAAAGTTAATATTTAATAAAATTAGCAATCACATGTAAGTTATTAACCATACGTACCAACTGTTTGATTATTTATCTGAATGAAAAGTTATGCAATTTTAAAACTAATATCCAAAAAATAAGATTTAGCACTTCATTTTAGCATCAAGGGGCGTAATTGTGCAATAATCTATGTAGTTCATTTGTGGAAAAAAAAATAAATTTTGACAAAAAACATCCAACACATTAATATTAACCTGTGCATTTACACATGAATCAACATTATATCCATAAGTATTCAAACATAATAATATTTTCGTTGCATTGCAAGTAGAATTTATGCATAAACTCATGATCATGCATAAACACATTAAAATATATTCATGATCATGCCTTATGTAGCTTAAAAGCTTCTGCTGAATTGGTAGAAATCGTAGCATTTCTTCTTAAAGTTGTGTAGCTCTTGATTCTTGAGTTCTAAACTGATCATTGAGTATCAGTGGAAAGTGCCTTTCTCTTATTTGCTTTGCTTGTCTTTGTTGGTTTAGAAGGTAATTTCTAGCCTTTCCCTTTTCTTTTAGCTGTATTCTTTATTGAAAGTGTCTTACCATTATCTTGTCTTCTGTACTTGTTTGTGACTTATTATCATTGAGAATGAAAGCAAAATCAGTTTTGTGCTTTATAAAGCATTAAGAAAATTGAAAGCATTCTCATTAAAAAAATATTATTTATCTATAAATGATTGCTTGATATAATGTTTGTCTTGTTTTCCAAAACCCTAAACCTTCTCAATCATAAAACTAGGTTCAGGTTTATTACCTATTCTTCTATTTTTTACATTCTGAAATGTCTTCTCACTTGCATTTCCAAGCTACAATACAGTTCAAAATCAATCTAAGATGAGTCATTACCAACTATAAGTAAAAAGTAAAGAATTAAGTTTCAAAATACATATAACTAAGGTAATAATTCCTATTGCATAATCTGTCCGCACAACAAAACATGTACAAGGTCATTTAGATCCATCTTTCTTCATGGTGTAAATGTATTCCTTGACCAATAAAGTCATCATCTATCATATCATCCATTCTTCTTTTACTTCCTCTAGTTTCACTAGCCTGCATGTGAATTAATTTACATACATAAAAAAATTTCAACTTACACAACTTCTCCTAATGAAAGATTACAAAACATGTCACACCTTACCTTACTGTAAGACATGGCATGTCGCCCGTAATGTACTTAATAAGCCCTTAAGTCTTATAAATGCTTACTAAGTATACTACAAGGGACTTAATACTGTTGATTCCTTCAGATTATATCTTGTAGAAAA
>CANUEP010023780.1:0-30624 GCA_947857235.1 Jatropha podagrica
AAAACACAAAACAAAATGTAAATTACTTGCCTCCTTCTGGAAATTTAACCACTCTTAATTTGTGATCTAGCTTTAATAAGTGACATAAGACGGTGCTCCGGCACCGATTGTGACAACCGTCGTCTGGTTCTTCGGGATTAGGCGGCGGGTGTTACAATGTTGTTTAAAGTGCTATTGCAATTCTAGTGAAATTCATATTGCATTTGTTCAAATTGGTAATTTTGAAATCAGCTCAAGTTGGTGAGGGTGTCTGCAACATTTATATTATAACTGTATGTAATTTTATTTTTAGGGATTTCGACCTATTAGTTTAGTTAATGACTTTATATAAGTTGTTCCATGATTATTACCTAAAGTTGTAAAATTGGGAGGACGTTGAAGTTGTAAAAATGACTCTTTGAAGTTGTAAACATGTCTCTTTGCATATGTTGGCTTGTTTGGAATTTGTCCTAATGTTTGCTCATTGTTAATTCTTATGACCTTAGATTATTCTTTAAAATACATTACATTACTAGGAAAGCAGATTGAATTTTATGTTAATTTTTGATAGTTTTGGTTCAAATGCCTACTTTGAGGACTTGCTATTTTAGAATTTGGCGCATTATTAATATTCAAAATCATAAGCAATATAGTTTATGGATGAAAATAGTAATTTTAATATCAATTTTGTGTAAAGCTACATTCATGGGCATCATCAATTTCTTACATATTCATGTAAAAAATGGCAACAAAACCATTAAGGATGAAAAATAGATGTTTGAGAAATGAGAAGATATTCAAGAGGCAAGAAAAGAAAGAAAAAGGGAAGGCGCCCAAAAGGCAACAAAGGTCATGCCTCTTAGGCCATTGACATTAGGATAGAAAAAGAAAAGTAGAAGGTCAACTGGGATTGAGTTTACTATAAGCACTTAGCAAGAAGGATCAATGAAGGAAATTTTTCTTTCAAATGATATTTAATAAAAACTATAGGATCATAAGATGTTGCAGATAGGGTTGACAACCATGCCTAAGATATGTGGCCTTTGCATATGGTTGACTTTGTCAATGTTCTTGCACAAATGAAAAATAATTGGGTTCAGTTATGAGAAGAAAAAATGGAATGAGACTTTCATATATTAATAGCACTTGCCAAATTTTTTAATATAATCTTAATATGAAGAAACAAACAAGAATATATTGACAATAGCAATTGTGAGTGAGTGATTCCATGCTAAAATAACAATTGTCAGTGAGCTTGTGAGTACTATGCTCATACTTATAATTATAATAGTTTCGTACTTATAATATAAGCGTAATAACAATAACACATTAGCACAATTTTAACAATAATAATAACCTAACATAGTAGCAATATCAAAGTGATACTCAAAAATGATCTTGAACGTGAGAAAGAAGAAACATAAATTTTTTAAGCCTAATATAAATAATAACAACAATCTAAAGCTCCAACAAGTTTTATCAAAATATATCTAAAGCCTAATTCAACAAGTTTTATGCTTAATTCCAAGGTTACTATAAATCTAAAGCTCTAGCAAGTTTTATCAAAGCCACAAGTTTTACACAGATAATAATCATTGAGCAACTTATATGAATTGTATATTTACTTAATTAATCATGGCATTGCATACAAATGTATATTATATATCTAAAGCTTCTACAACACTTATGAGTGAGTGAGTGAGTGTATGAGTACCATGCTCCTTGAAATAATCATGTTTTTTTTTTTTTCACTCTTTTTTGCATAACCGAAGAGTTTGAGCTATGCAATCGATTGAGTGATTTCTTTGGCATTAGAGTCGATGGAGATTGCTTCTCTATCTTCTTATGTGGCTTAAACAAAGTCTATGGAGTTCCAACTTTCTTAGAGCTTCTTTTGCTACATTCATGAGTCTCTAAGTCAATAACTTCTATAGGAGTCCTCTTGCTATGTTCAGGAGTCTATAGCTTAATCATCTCATTCAAGCTCCTCTTGGGAGATTCAAGAGTCAATAGCCTAATAACCTCCTCCAAGCTCGTGATACAATTAAGACTCTAGCCTAACTAGTTTCTTGGAGCTGCTCTTACCAAATTTAGGACTGTCATATAGCTTCAAGCAAGTGATTTTTGAGCTACACCTGATGGATCTTAGCTTTAGCAGTTCAATTGCACATGTACCTCTCTTATAAAAAAATGCATACTTTGAATGTATTGTTTCCTTTCAGCTTCAATAACAGTTGGAAATCTACCCTAACCTTATAATCTTAGAAGAACTCTTTCAAGCCTATTAGTTCTAGGAACCTAATGTTGTCAAAGTACCTTATATTTATTTCACTGCCTCATATATATCTAGCAATTAGACTCAATACTATGATTGTGAATTTGCAAGAATTTCACTGGCAGTTTCTACAACATTTAGAATACACTAGTTAGTAATAGAAAAGCATGAATCACTAATTTTCTTACTCATAAGGGATTGGACACAATTTGCTATTGACTCGTTGAGAACATTGGGTGTGATAGTCAAAAGGCAGCTATCCACATTCATATTTGTGGACACATTTTAAGATAAAAAGCAAGTTTAGTTGGGTTACATTGATATCTCAGAGAGGAATAGAGGTGAACCCTAAAAAAATCAAGGCGATTTTGGAGATGAGACCACCCGCCAGCATTCATGAAGTTCAACAACTGAACGGCCGAATAACTGCCTTAGGGAAGTTCATTTCTTATGCAGCTAAAAGGTGCATGCCATTTTACCAGACATTGAAAGAGTTGAGAGGTTTTAAATGGGATTATCAGTGTCAGCTCGCCTTTGAGCAAATTGAAGAGTTCTTATCCTCCACCCCCCTCTTGAACAGATCCAAGAAGGATGAGCCTTTATACTTGTACCTTGCAGTTACTGAAAACTCCGTCGCTTCTGTATTACTCAGTGAAGAAGGTAGTGAGCAATACCCTGTCTATTATGCGAGTAAAGTCCTCAGAGGAGCCGAACTGCGATACCTATATGTGGAGAAGCTGGCGTTCGTCGTCCTTACATCAGCAAATCATCTGAGTCATTACTTCCAATCGCACACCATAGTTGTCCGCACAAATCACCCATTGAAAAAGGTATTGCACCAGGCTAAAACTTCAAGAAGGTTAATAGAATGGTCAAGTAAGAAACTCGTACCGCAATGAAGGTGCAAGTACTAGCTGACTTTGTGGTTGAGTTCTCTGGTGAAGTCCAAGCAAGTGATCCACAATATGCAATGTAGAGCCTCAAGTGTGACATATGGAAACTTCATACATATAGGGCTCTAGGAAACCTAGGAGTAGCAGTAGGAGTCATCCTACAAGGGCCAGGGAAGATAAAAGTGCAGTATGCAATTTGCCTAGGTTTCCTCATAACAAACAATGGAGCATAATACAAAGGCTTGATAACAGGACTTATGCTAGCTCTTGAGGTACAACCTCCGATCCTTCATATCTTCTTAGACTTACAGCTTGTTGTAAGCCAAATCACAGGTACATTCACAAACAAGGAACTGAACCTAGCTAAATACCATTCTTTAGCCACATCTCTCTTGAACAAAGCTAGAAGGGGGTGGGTGTACTTGGAAGTTGTTCGAGATAGAAAGGGCAAGCAACAAAGAGGTAGACGCCATAGTCATAGCTGTCTCACGAGGAGAAACCTTATCAAAAGGAGTCATAGTCGAACAATAGGATTTTCCGAGCTCTGAGAAATGGGAGGCCTTAATCACCAAAAATGGAGATAGTTGGATGAGCCCAATCATAGATTTTCTACAAAACAACATTCAGCCATAAGACAAATAGGAGCCTATTAGACTCTATAGGAAAGTGGCAAACTATACGCTGGACAATGGAAAATTATACTGGAGGTCGAAGTCATATCCTTGGGCTAGGTGTGTAACCAAAGAAGATGGCAACTGCATTATAAAGGAAATACATGAGCGAGTGGGGGGAGCCCATGAGGGCTCAGATGCAATGCTTAAGAAGACCCTACTATCAGGGTATTATTGGCCTACCATGAAAAGTGATGTTCATCAGTATGTTCGTCACTGCAAGACGTGTTAGAAGTATGATAGAGTACCTAGGCAACCCTCGGCAGAGTTACAGCCGTTAGCTTCATCTTGGCCTTTCATCCAATGGGGGATGGACATCTTGGGGCCTTTCCCCATGACAACAGCTCAAAGGAAATTTGTACTGGTCATGATTGATCACTTCTCTAAATGGGTAGCAGCGGAAGCCCTCAACACCATTACACCGGCTCGGATCATCAGCTTCTTTAGAAATAATGTAATCTTTAGGTATGGAGTGCCCCATAGAATAGTCACTCATAATGGAAAGCAGTTTGACTCAGGAGCCTTCAATTTTTTTTGTGAAGAGTGGCACATCAGTCTGCACTTCACATCATTAGTTCATCCATAGACCAACGGACTTACTGAAGTCACCAACAGAACCATCCTGCAAGGATTGAAGAAAAGACTAGATGGAGAAAAGGCCAATTGGGCAAACCGACTGAATAGTGTGCTATGGGCTTACAGAACAACACCCAGGCAAGCAATAGGGAAAACACCATTCCCCTTGGTGTATGGGACAGAAGTTGTGGTACCAATGGAAATTGGTTTACCCAGTCGAAGAACCACAGAATATGATGAGCTCGGGAGCAATGAAATCCTAAAAATCAACCTGGACTTAGCAGAAGAGCTTAGAGAAGACACCGCAACCCAAATCGACGCATACATGCAAAGGGTAAGAAAACACTTTAATAGAAAGTCAGGGTGAAGCAATTCAGGGAAGGTGATATGGTTTGGCAAAAGGCGGAGATCACTAAACACTTTGCAGGGGTCGAAAAACTAGGGCAGAGTTGGGAAGGCCCTTATGAAGTGTCGAAATAAATAGGTCCAAGTACTTACAAATTGAGAAAGGTCGAAGAAGGCAAACTACCCAGAATTTGGAATGCTGACAATCTCAAACGAACATATTGTACTTATTCATTTCATGATGTGTAAAAATTTTCCTCATTTGAAATAATAATGTGATAAGACCTCAAGCTTCTTCACTTGATGCATCATGCCCTCTAAAAACAACAAGGGACATGAAGTAGCAATAAGTTTTTCCTAAAGGATCTTACTTAAAAAATTCTTTCTCCATGAGCAGCTATAAGTTCACCAGAGGCCTAAGTGGCCCAAGTTTTCTCCGTTCAATAGGACAGTTCACCAGCCCATTGGGACACGTTCGCTAGGTCTAGGAGGCCCAATTTTCTCCATCTAATGGGACACGTTCCCTAAAGGCCCAAGAGGCCCAGTTTTCTCCGTCCAATAAGATAAAGTTGGTCGGAGGCCTAAAAGACCCAATTTTTCTCTGTCCAATGGGAAACATTTGCCCGATATCTAAGAGGCCCAGTTTTCTCCATCTAGCAGGACAGTTCTCCAGAGGCTTAAGAGGCCCAGTTTTTCGTCGTCTAATGGGACATGTTTGCCAAAGGCATCAATGGCACAGTTCACTAGAGGCCTAAGAGGCCAAGTTTTTCTCCATCTAATGGGATAAAGTTTGCCAATCTATCTTGCTGAATTAACATGTTGAGGTACACAGCCTTTGCCATTTACCAAGTTATTTTCTATTAAGGCAGAAACCTCTTATGTTTGTGTTATAAATCGCCAACCTAAGTGAATCATTAGTTGTTTAACTCATTTAGATCGCTCGATGTAAATAAGTCATTAATTTACTCTGATAACATACTTAGATTGCTAAGCATTGAGAAGCAATATGTTCGAACAATAAGACAACAAGTAAAAAAATAAGTAAATAAAAAAGAATGCCAAATTAGAACATCTCAGTTCATTAAATTAAAAAGAAGTTTTTACAATCGTAAAATACAAAAATTCCTACACTAAGTTCAAAATGGCTATCAAACTATACAAATATTTAATCACCCTGCTCAGGTGGAGCAAGCGAGCTGGCTCTAGAAGAACTAGGGCGATCTCAATCGCCATCCCTATCCTCATCCCATCCCCTTCCTCCTCAACATCTTTTAGGTAGATCTCATTCACCCATTCCCAATCGACATCTGGCTGCCCTCTCGCAACCCAGCCAAAATGCTTGATCTCAAGCTTAGGCAAGCCTTTGCCAAGTGTTCTCCTTAGGAGGCCTCATTTTCCCTAAGTGCACGAACCTTGTCCTCCAAGTCCTACAGCTCCGCTAATCTTTTCTCTAGCTCGCCTATCTTGGCCTCCATCTCTTTATTTTTATTTATAAGAGACCAGTTCTCCTCCTTAAGAGCTTCTGGCTCGGCATTCTGAGCTACAATTTCAGCTTTATGGTGATCCTCTTGATCTTGCATAGACTTTGCAATGTCCCTTAGAGCGATCTCCATCTCATTCTTCTTCACTTCAAGCTCGATAATGCCAGACTTCAGCTTAGATAGGCGAGCATACTGAAGACTATTGGCATTTATTGCTTGAAACAGACATTAGTTCAGAAAATTAGTCGTTGCCCGGTCATCCATGTGTTCGAAATACCGAGCGTCGGTTGGAAATAGACAACGCGAGCCATATCCCTACTGGGGTTGTTGTCTTGGATGCTACAGTCCATCCCATATCTATTGACAACATAGGATTGGAGATCAGCAGCCTTAGTGCGGGGAGGAGGAGGAACAAAACTAGGATTTTAGTGGGAAGTAAAGGCAGGTGCCTCCCTTGCCCTTTTTCTAAGAGGCTCAACTGAAGGAGTGGGAGCAGTTACTTTAGCAAAGGGCTCAGTAGCTGGCCCAATAGTTGGTTCAATTTTAATCACCTCCACAGCAGATTCAGAAGAAGGTACCTCCCCTGAAGTCCTAGTTGACGCCTGCCTTTTCATGGCACTGGTGATCTTAGACATCTTTGAGCCTTTTCCCTTCTTGAGCCATGACTACATAGAACGAAAGAAAAAATTAAAAAAAATGTCAATTTTAATAATCCTAGTTAAAACACCTAAGGAACAAGAAATGTCGTGGTTAGATCGGCCTGACAAGTCCACTAGGCGAGCCGATGGGATACCCTTTAGCTATCACCTTCCTCAAGTCCACACACCCAAGCCCCCTTGCTTTTATAAAATTTGCTACCCTTCGGTCATAAGTAGTGGGTGGTGGAGGAAGAAACCGTTGGGGATCCATAGACCAATTGTTCGGAATCCCAAACCCACTAGAGAAGCTCACTACAAAGTACTTAGACTTCCAATTTTTCAAAGAAGAAATCTTGGACTTCTTTGAAAAAATGTTACAATTCGCCTTCGCCTGAAGAAAGCAGTGATCTTCTTTTGGGTGAAGGGAAAAGTCGTATAGCTCCCAAACCACACTGGCATTCAGATTGTTCCCATCCTCCTTAGCTAATGAGATCATACCATAAAGGAACCTCAAACCGTTAAGGTGAAGCTATAACACCCACTGCCCAAACTCGAAGGACCAGACAACGAATGCCACATTTGGTGCCAGAGCACTGTCTTATCCTACTCATTAACCCTAGATCATACATTAGAAGTGACTGAGTTTTCATAAGGAGGCAAGTAATATTTTTTTTTAAAACAAAGCTTAAGGAAATTCCTACGAGAAATTCGCAAGAGTTTCCCTTAAAAAAAAACAACTTGGCACACAAAGAAAATAGTAACACTTCCAATATTAATTCCTCCATACCCCAAAACTCCAAACAAATAAATAGGTCACGCAACACTTCTAAATATTCACATCAATTAACTTAGGTTCTGTCGTAACATGATATCATCCATTCAAAGATTTAATCAGCAATGATCATTCACTTTAAAATTCATAATAAGATAAAAACTTCTTAATTAATTACAAGTCTCATTAATTTACAAACTCAATATATATAACTGAATCTCTTACAATATTTTTATACATGCCATAATATATCTTATACATGTCCTACCCAAAATAAACTTTCCTTCTCTTATGCTAAGCCTCCGGTCCTCGAGTAGCACCCATTGTTCCTAACCTGCGCGTGATATAAATCGACGCGCTGAATATATCACTCAGTGGTGCTAAATAACTTAATAGTACAATACATAAGGGTGCCTAAGCAACAAGCTTAAAAATATAATTTCAAATACTTAAATCAAATACAAAAATACTGAAAATATACAAATCAAATTAAGATATTACGAAAATCACAAATAATTCCATTCTTAAGAATAAATTCATAGTTTGATAAATATAAGAAAAATTATATAGATACAAATACATTTCCATTTTAAATCATCATTTTTCTTATAGACCATTTCATAATAAAACGTTTAATAACTTAACATATTTTCCACAAAATTCCATAATTACAAAAACATTTCCTTTTCTTTCATAACATAACAAAACATATTCTTTGTTAAGGGCTCATATGTATTCCGAAAGAAATATAAGCAGATTTGGTTACGTAGATATCAGAAACAGAATTTGGCCTATGAAAGCTGTAACATCCGCTGCCCAACCCCAAAGAACCAGACGGCGGATGCCACATTCGGTGCCGGAGCACCGTCTTATATCACTTGCTAACTCTCCATCACACATTAGAAGTGGTTAGATTTTCATAAGAAGGCAAGTAATATATATTTTTTTTTAAAAAAAATAAAGTTTAAGGATAATCCTACAAAAATTTCGCAAGAGTTTCCCTTAAAAATTAACTTGCCACACAAAGAAAATATACACACTTCCAATATAATTCCTCCAAACCTCAAAACTCCAATCAAATAACAAGTTGCACAACACTTCTAAAAACATAAGGTCAAATCATCTTATTATATTTTTATCCATTTATATAACCAAACAATAATACTCAAATATCCACAAATCTCATTATTTACATTCTCATTATTTACACCTCCAAAATTGTTACTATAAGTCTATACATGTCATAATGTACATTAATATACATATCCTATCCAAAAGCTACATTCCTACTTTGATGTTGCCACTTTAGTCTTCACGTAGCAGCCACAGCTCACAACCTGCGCATGATAAAAATCAACTCGCTGAGTGGAAGTCTCAGTGGTGCTAGATAATTACAAATTAACATAACCAAGAAATACCAAGGTAACAAATCTCAAATATGTTTCAAAATACTCAATTTCAAATATATATATATATATATATATTAAACACCGAAAACATACTAGTTAAATCTCAATATTTTGAAAAATCAATAAAGAAATTCACACCTTAAAAATTTATACCAAACTCAATATAAATAAGAAACATCACAAATACCAATATATATTTTCAGTTTCTTTATAATAATATAAAATTCTATTTTTTTTTTTATTTAAGGCTCGTACTAATACCGACTTAATATAAGCAGATTCGATCGCGGCCTATGAAAGTGTCACCCACCAAACACTGGCCTATGAAAGCACCATCGTGGCCTATGGAAGCGCCACCCACTAATAACACAATCGTGGACCGTGGCATGTGCAATCACTACCACAAATAATAAGCGCGTCCGCCTATTTATAAAGGCTGATAATCCTAGCATATAATCATAGCTCCACCAAATAGAACGGGCTGATAACCCGAACATGCTCACATATCGCAATATATCTCATCATACCACATTTCAATCATGTATAGTAGAGCCTAAAATAAATGCATTCTCCCACAATAATCTTGTTTTTCATTCACCATTCCTTATTCAAAAACATTATATAATTAACACTTATTATTTCAAATTACTTAATTTACAACTTATAACATCCATCAAAATCAATTCAGTTTCAAGCAAAGACCTTTCTTTCATAATGCTTTCATTAAATATACTAATTATCAACTTAAATCACTCTTTAAAATCATTAAATCCATTTCTTTGAACACTTAACCATAAAACCCAATTTACCATTTTAAAACCTTCTTTAAGTCATGAAAAATACTTACACATTGAAATTCAAAATGAACCTTTAAACCATCACCAAATTACTTATTAATAAACTCATTTAAATTAAAATCAACCTTGAAAATCAGAGGAACCCAATGGCCTTTAACCTTACCAAGGTTCGGCTTATCTTCTAAATCAATAAGGAAATGACTTCTTTCCAAATTAATTTCATAAATCATAAGGAAACACATCTCAAAACTCATTCAAGCTCAAATTAAGCATAAAAAATCAAAGGACACAAAGTGTCCTTCACCATGAGTGGTTCCGCCACTCTTAATTAGAGGGGAAAGGGATGTTTTCTTTCCCTTCCAACCATTCTTCCATGCTTAAGAGTCATGGAAAATCACATTAACACATTCAATTATCCATTCCCTAACACATTTCACCAATTTCCCCAAAATCAATCAAAAAACCTAAAAATTACAACTTAAAGAAAATGAAAGGAAATTGAAAGTATTATTGCACTAACCTCTCAAATAAGCTTAAACAAGCTTAGAAGACTCTATTCCTTAGCCTTCTCCTTGCCCTTTGTGGATGGTTCTCCAACCTCTTCAAAGTAGCAGAAAATCCCATTAAAAACAAAAATTAACATTAGAAAAGAAAGGAGCATGACTTAACGCATTAATTTCATGTCTAATCCTAAAATTCTACTTATAAAATCACGAAACCCAAAAATCACAACTTACCTCTTCGATGGCAACTTCAATTCTTTTAGTCTTTAATCAAAATTTCCATATTCTACTACTTAGTTCTTAAGGTTTAATCACAATTCTATGATTTTATTAGGTAGTTTGGTGGTAATTGGAGGTAAGAAAATGAAAGAAAAATGGAGGAAGAAGAGAATGAAAATGGCGTGGAGATGGTGGAGAGAAGAAAGAGAAAGTGTTGGTAACTTAAGTAGCAAAGTCAAACTTTGCTTCCTCCTTTTATGCTAAATCAAGGGCTATGATCAAGTCCTAGGTAATCTCATCCAATGGCTCTAAATATTTCTCAAATAACTCTCTTCCAAATATTATTTAACTCCACAAATTAATTAAATTAACCCCACAAAAATAATTCCTCATTTATTCCTTAATATACCAGACTAAAAATAATATTCATTAATTACTGCAATTCTCCAAAAATATTCATAAAATATTTTCTACCATCTAAATCATGCAAACATGCTTAAAAAATATTAAATAAAATATAAGACACATGTAGTAATTTTTTTGGACCAAAATAATAGCAAGTCCCAGATCGATGATACTATTCACAGACTGAGAAATCACTATTATCGACACAAAAAAAAAATAGTCTGTTACAAAAGCACCACTGATTGTGGTCTATGAAAGCATCACCAGAAAATTGGCCTATGAAAGCGCCACCGGTTGATAAGCATGTCTGTTTATCCATAAGGACTGATAACCCTAACATATGATCATAGCCTCCACATAACAGAATGACCTGATAAGCTGAGAATGCTCATAACTGGAATAAACCTCATCCTACTAAATTTCAATCATACATACTTGAGCCTAAAATCATATCCATTTCTTAACAGATAATCTTATTTCTTATACATAACTTCTTAGCAAAAGCTTTCACAATTGCTTAGTTATTATTACAAAATTTCTTAACCTACAACTTCATTAAAATGCTTAATTCATACTTATGAAAATCAAAGCTTTCCTTTTTCAAAATATATACTTAAAATACAATTCAAAACTACTTAAGTAAACCTTAAAAGTATTACTTATAATCAAATGACAATAAATCCATTCTTTCACTTTTTCAAAGCATCCTTTAAGTTGTGTAAAATTCATTATAAGTTTAAAACCAAATATATTAAATACTATTCAAAAACATACTCATCAAACATCAAATTATAACTAAAATTAAATACAAACATCAAGGGAACTCAAGCCCCTTTCCCCTATTATGCTTCGGCTTCTCTTACTAGTAAAGGGGAAATATTTTCTTTTCAAATTAACCACATTTTTCATGCTTAAGCATCAAAACTCACATTTTCCAAACACGTACTTAACTTAAACTTATTTTTCTTAACTTCTTTAAAACTTACAACTTGTAAAGTTCATCAAAACCCACTTATATTCCAAACAAAAATCATACTTTCATAATGCATATATATATATATGGCTTAAAATACTTAAAACCAACATTTAGTAAAACATTTCAAAGCCTAAACATTTTTACTTAAAAATAACTTACAACTTCAAAATGTTATCCAATTTTCATACCTATACTTATAAAAAATTATACTTATCTAATAAACATATATATATAGCTTAAATACTTAAAAACCACCATTTAGAAACAACAAAAACATGTCTTACCACCCTAGGGTGGTTCGACCTCTTTGTATCAACAAAGGGGAAGAAGTTTCTCTTCCACCAAATACCACATTTCAAGTTAAAAAGGCTTACTTAAAACATTAAAACATTTACTTAAACACATTTAGTCTTAAAACTCATCTTTTTACACATTCAAACTTTCTTTAAGTCTTGGAAAAACTCTTAAACATTGAAATACAAGAAAGAGGTTTTAACCATCATTAATTCACTTATCAATTAACTCATTCAAGTCCAAATCAAGCATAAAAATCAAAGATACACAAATGCCCTTCACCTTAAGTAATTCAGCCAAGTGTGGGAGAAGGAGAAAGGAATGTCCCTCTTCCCATTCAAGCATTTCATCATGCTTAGAAAACATGGAAAGTCATATAAAAACAACCAATCACACAATTCCCCAACACATTCACAAAACTTCAAAAATTCATTCAAAAATCTAAAAATTGAAACTTAAAGAAAATGAAAGGGGAAAAGAATTAATATTGCACTAACCTTAAAGACAAGCTTAAATAAGCTTAGAAAGCTCTATTCTTTAGCTTTCTCTTTCCCTTTGGAGGATGGTTTTTCAACCTCTTCAAAATAGCAAAAATACCCATTAAAATCAAGAAATGATTAAAGATGAAGATGGAGCATAATTTAAAGCATAATCTAACATATAAATACTATGAATTCCTTAATTAAATCCTTAGAATCAAAAATCACAACTTACTTGATTTGTAAAAATCCTCCGAACTCCTTGATTAAAGTCACCAAATATCACTCTTTATGCTTAATTCTCCAAGTTTAACCAATTAATCATGATTTATTTAAGTGGTTTAATGAGGTTTGGAGTAGAGAAAATAAAAGAAAATGAAGGAGAGGGAGAGAAAGAAAATGGCGTTGGAAAACGTGGAGAAGAAGAAGAAGAATTCGTGTAGGATAAGTGTTGTTGACCAAGTCAACAAAATTAATGTTGTTAATTCACCACATGTTGACAAGTGTATAGCTTGGATCAAGTCAAGGTATTCTAATCTAAAGGCTCTAAATATTCACCAAAATTTCTCCTTTAATTATTATTTAACTCCACCAATTAATTAACTTAACTCTATAAAAATAATTCCTTAATTTTCCTTAATACACTACACTAAAAAATACTGTTCATTAAATACTTAAATTCTCTAAAAATATTCATGAAATATTTTTCACCCACTTAAATCATATAAACATACTCCAAAAATATTAAATAAAATATTATGCATCAATAGTAATTTTTTCGAACTAAAATAATTCAAAGTTCCAGACCGATGTTACTATTCACAGACTGATAATCTACTATTCACCAATAATTTATTACTTACTTTGTCATGAAGATTTATATCTTAACTTTAATTAATTAAGACCAATCAGATAAAATCTAATTAACTCCACAAGTTTGTCAGTGCTCAATAGATGCAATTTTATAAGTTTAAGTGTTCTATAGATATAATTCTCCAAGTTGAAGGGTCTAAAGGGACAACATAAAAATCAAAGAAGCCACAAACTACACTGTTGCTGCCACTGTAGCAACCACATAAAGTTACTGAATTACGTATGTTTCACATAGTTATAATATTTTCAAGCATAGATAGGAACATAAAGCAACTTTGGTAGGTGCGCAACTGCATGAGCCTTCCAGATGGCTTTATAGACCACCATAGCAAAGGCACAGTAGTAGACTAATTATATTAATACTTCTAAGTGATTTATGTACATATCTAGTGCTTCCTAGTGCATTTCCTGGTTAAAGATTAGTCATTTTGACAGAACAGGTATCCGTTGTTCTATCCGCGTGCCGAACTGAACGCTAGAAAACTTGTAAGAGAAACACATGATTGACACATATCTAGTCAGAATTAAGAATTTTGAATGAAATGGCAATAATCCAGTAAAAAAAGATATAATATATATACATCAAAGGTGAAGATATATTACACGAGAAAAACTGTGACCATTTGCCTTTGCATATCGTGATTCTGGTTTGAGAACTACCATACAGTCATGGGGTCTGCCACTGCATAAAAAATTTTACAATAATGTTAGGTAAAAATCAGAGAGACATTTCATAAATGAAATAATAAAACAAGTCACCGTGAACCCATCAGGATCACTAATTATGGAGCGGCCATCATCATTCAGCAGGCGCACATGTTGCATTTTTTCACTTACAACTGTTGCACTCATACCAAATCTTAATTAAAACAGAAATTGCAGATGCAAATAATGAAAAGTCACGAGCCTAAAGGTGGTATATGAGCAGCAATGATGTAGCCCTCCATTGAGAACTTGCAGGTTCATTTAGATCCAAGCCAAATGACAATCGAGATAAGTTCACACCTCCACTCCCTGAGTGAGAAATTGTCGACTGGTGTACCATAGACTCCAAATTCAGGTGAAACAGAATGCTGATCCCAGTAATTGGCAATATAAAGCAATAAAATTTTGAGAATTAGTGCACAAAATCAAATATTTTCCTTCAATTTTCAATTTACATTTCCACCAATTAAATTAACTTGGTCAGCAAATTCACTACTGTGTTAATATCATTTAGTCTTCCACTATTTCGCAATTCTCATCCATAAAACAATACAATGGTAGCAAAAGATTACCGTTAGATAATCACCTTAATGATAAAACATTGTTGAGCAAGCCATTCAGGTCTTGGCCGCCTATAAGCTGCCAATACATTTGAATCATACAGCCCCTTGTCCCATGACACATCGAGCTTCTCGCTCCCGCCAAATAAATTAGGATGTTTGATGCAAAGACTGCAAAAGGACGCAATTAAATTATTTGTCAAATTATTATCCTAATTTACCAATTTTATGCAACTATAGATTGAAAAGCCTAAAAAGAAAATAATTACTACCAACAATAACATTGCAATACACATACCTCCCAATTATCAGTGAAAGAGGATTACCAGCGTGCCTGCCAGATAAAGAAAATGGATGAGTGAAAAATGCGAAAGCCACAGAAATGGAGATTGATTACCAGGAAAGTACAAAAAAGAAAAGAAAATAAGCAGCAACCTAAGAGGAGGGAGCATCAAAGAGGCACATAGCTTGTCGATGAAATCAACATTCACATCAATTTTGGCTACCACATACAATAAAGACTATTAATTTCAATAAATAAATATATAAAAAAATCAACAAGCATAACTGTAATAGTAAAAAATGCAAAAAGAAGAGAAAACCCACAAATTATTAGTATCCATTTATTTATTCACAGACCTTTGCCAGCATGGATGCTCTTCTGAGCTCCCATACTATTATAACTCATGCATCAAATATTAATTAGTAATCAAAAGGGAAGTTGCTTTTTCGTTTTTAGAGGATTTCCAAGGCCTGTCTCGAGTCTTTGAGGCTTAACGGGCAAAGGAGTTCCTAGGTCCCAAGTTTGTTATATGATTCTTGCAGTCTTGATTGGGATTTACTTACACGTGGAGGCAGAGACGCACCCTTCCTCTTTGGACATTCTCTCATTCCGTTTGATTCATAGCAATAAAATTTAATTTGTTCTAGGGTAGATTTTTTCCCCTGAAAAAAATTTATTAAAGGATTTTTTTCCCTGAAAATTAAGAATTGACTCTTAATTCCTTTAATTTATCCACACGTTTTTTTCTAAAAAATTAAGAAATAATTATATTTTGTATTTTTATATTATCGAAAAAGTTGTATAAGCGCTAAATAAAAATAACTATATTACCAAGGATAACTTAATAATGTCCACTAAATCTTTTCCTTGACAATTAAAAAAAATGACTTGTAAAAATTTGTAATAAATAATAACAAATAATTCTTTTTCCTATGCAAACAAATTTAATAAAGGGTAAAGTACAAAAAATTATATTTTGGTTAATAAGGGGTTTTTGATTTTTTAACATCAAATTATGATTACTTTGCACTAGTGCAAATATTATTCTTATATTGAGATTGTAATTTAACATTTGATATTCTATAAAAAATTTAATGTTTTTTATTTTAATAATCTATTAATATACTAATTTTAATTAAATGCATGCTGCGCTCGACTATTGATATTCCACAGTAACCATTGCATTTGATACTCAATTGTCAAACATGATTCTGATTATCTGAAAAGATGTATCCCATTAATAAAAAAAATGTCAAACTGTATGATAGTTTTTTATACTTTTCCCTATAAAAAAATTAAATCATAAAAATTTATCCAAAACTATTAAGTATTTATAAATATACAATGTCTGTGTGTGTGTGTGGGCGCGCGCGCGTGTGCATGTATAGGTATTAATACTAAGCCTACAGCCAACCCAACCCCAAATTTAATCCATAACTTGTCCATAAACTTAAATAAAAATCCAAGTCCTGGTTCAACCCTACAGACAAATATGCACTTTTTCCAAATAAACTACTTGAATATGCTTCTGTTCTTTTTCCTTTTTGCCTCCTATCTCCATCTGAGAATGCAAGAAGATAAAACGGGGGAGATTTAAGATAAAACATATCACTAATACCAAAATAGCTCACCCAGCCTAGGAAGGACTCAAATTCACCAGCTTCTGGAAGACTCTTACCACTGGCATTCCATCACCGTCATCATTTACAGTCCTCCATGACCGATCCTTTTTCCTCTGAGGCTTCTTATGGTGCTTATGTGATGCATTTGGCTTCTTGGTAACAGCCTTCTTGGAAGCTAGTCCATTTGCAATATCAAACGAATTTAGATCGTCAAGCACACGCTCAAGAACAGGTGCACTTTCACCTTCGTTATCTGGAGGGTTCCCAGAGTCAGATGAATCTGTCTCGTGTGTCTCGGACAAGCTGGGTCCTTCATTTTCTTCAACACCTACTTCCTCATGAGCCATTCCAGGTGGCATCTCATAGTGGGGTAGCTTACCATCCAGGTAATCTTTCAAAATTTGACGGGCAGCTCTAGTTTCGTCAGGCAGTCCACTGGAGGCAACATATCCACGAGATGCACAGTAAGCCCTTAAGAACTCCAATGCCAAAGGAGCCCGAGATTGTGGCTCATATGGCTTGGGCTTTGGCAGATTGATTTTGTAAACATCCTTGATCACATGCCTTGGGACTCGATTAGCCACAACCTGCACAGCCTCCCTGTGCTCAGTCATTCGATCAATTGGTAATACCCCTGAAGCAATCATTTCAAATCTTGAACTTGAGAAGGAAGGGAACACTATTCCAGGACAGTCGCACAAGGTCAACTCCTCAGAAATTATTAGTGTTTGGAAATGCTTGGTCTTCCCTGGAGTGGAGGTTACTCCAGTCCGCTTCTGGCCTACCAAAGCATTGATTGTGGAACTTTTGCCCACATTGGGATACCCAACAAATCCCACCATGACATTCTTTGGGTTTGAATTTCCCGCAACATTTCCTCCTAGAGATTGATCATTGGATGGGCCAGTGCCGCTGGAGCCTGATTTCCTCCTCATCTTGACCATCTCTTCAGCCTCTGATTGTAAGCGAGACAAAAGCTCATCCCTGCCATATATTTTTGTATCAGGGTCGGGGTCATCCATCTTTTCAAGGGAAGATTGTCCCTTCCATAGTTCTTTGAGTTTTTTCCCCTCAAGAACAGCAGAAGCAGCCTTAGCTGACCAGAACACAAATAGAATCTCATGAAGGCGAAAATACTCTGCCCATTTCTGCCTGTAGTTAAGACAGTAAATTCAAAGTTCAGAGATCTAAAAAGTGGGGAATTGAAAATATCAGTGCAGACTTGCTGAGGGAATTATTGACCTGACTGAAACGGGCAAAAGATCCGCTTTGTTCACAAGGAGCAATGTCCTCTTGTGCTCATCCACCTCTCGTGCATATAGCTAAATAAAAAATAAACAGATCATAAGGGCAAGCAAAAGTTCTCTTGTTCACAAGCATCAGTCCTATAGCTCACAATGGTAAGCAAAAGTTCACTACTGAAGGACTAAAGTCTGATTGCTTCTTCACTGTTTCTAAGCAAAACATAGTGTGGAGATGGTAATTGTGTGAATCACTTGGATTGCATTGAGAATAAACTGACGATTTGGTTGCTAAACCAACTTATAGTAGATTTCAACACTCAATCCATTACTTGTTAAAAGGTCCAAGCAACTTGGATTAACAAAAACGTGGAACACCCTGGCGAAAAAATTGCATCACTAGCATTATGGCATCTGATGAACCATCAGGAAATGGGATTCCAAAGTAGCATCTGCCATTTAGATCTCTTCAAATGACATCTGAGGTTTTTCCTCAGACCTGGTTACTCTTTTAAGAAAGCTTCTTCCTGGTCATGTTAAGCCTTTGTTTGTTTTCAAAAATATTCTAAAAAATATTCTTTAAATTTTCTAATATTTGAGGCACTCAAGAAAATCAGTCAACGAAAAACAATTTCCCAGTCTAAAGGAAAAATATGCCATTTTAAAGGGAAATAACTTCTCCTTTTCAAGAGAGAATAACATTTCCCGAACTCTATAACAAATTTATATATAAAAGAGAAACTCATAAATATATATCCATAAATTCACAAATCATAAAAAGTCATCATTGTCCAACATTGCCAACCAAAATAGGCACCAGTCATGAGAGACCATCATAATTTGTAATTTTTATGAATTTTTTTCTCATATTTAACATTCCATTCATTTACAAATAATAGTCCATATTGCTTTTGGCACGAAGATCAAGAAAAGTCATTCAAAAAAAAATATTTATCAGGTTTCTCAATTTTATCCTCATTATCTAAGCAAGAGAGTGGCACAAATATTTACAAGTGATTTGAAAGGTATTCTTAATGAAAAAGCTTTTTAACTTATTGAATTTTAAGTTGAAAAAAAAAAACAGCCTATTTTTTTGGACATCTGAAAAGGAAATAAAGCCTACTATTTATGGACCAAGAGAGTAGTATAGCTTTTAAAAATGTAAAGTTTTTATAATTCTAAATAGTTTCATAGTCTTATAAATTTAAAAATTTTTAAATGTTTAATTAATCAAAATGAGATCTTTGAAAAATATTTTCCAGAGGTAAGTCATGAACCACAAAACAAATGGATTCTAAGATACTTTTAAATCTGCATAAGCAACATTTCAAAAACAAGATCTAAGAATTTATTACCTCAAGATCAGGACAACGGTAGAACAAGGGATCTCGTGCATCAACAACCATTACTAGCTGAACAGAACATGTCAAGACAGAAATTTCTTGAGATAGATGCATTATACATAACTTAAGGAAAAGGTTTAATATAACAAATATTCAAAGAAAAATAAATGCCTTATAAAAGAGATGCACTAATACACGTCACCAAATTATAAATGCAACAAGAGGCACCCAGGAGAATATCTTACCAGTTAATTTCAAAGTAGTACTTTTAGACAAAATGTACCAACAAAAAATGAAACCAGCCCACAGAGTAAGCATTAAACAGAGTTTAGTCCTTGACTTAAGAGGACCAGTAATATGCATTGTAGCTAGATGAAAAAGTAGCAAAAGGTTTTAAGTAGTTTCAGGAAAAAGCTTTGCAGTTAGTGGCTTATTACTATGGAGCAAGTTTATTTGGGGTAGTTTTACATAGTATTTTATCTTTCTGCTTTTTCCCTTGCATAGATAAAAATATGCAAATTAGTTTCTTCATCAGTAGGTTGTTGTTAAGCAAGTTATTTATTGCAGTGGGTAGTTATCAGAATTTAGCATGCATTCAGTTGTTTAAAAGAATGCAGGTTAACGAAAACTTAGCAGAAATTTAACAAAGGGTTTGAGCTCCTAAAACTCAGGAATTGTATGGTTCTCTCAAACAATTTTAAGAAATCACAGGGTTCTATTCTCTCTTAATGAACCCTAATTCTTTATGTTCAATCAAATACACCCATAGCTAGATCATAAACTTGAGACTGTAATACGTATATATAATATAGTGCTCAGTTACTTAGGATATTGATTTTCTCTAATAATTTTGAGCCTTGCAATTGCACAAGCCTAAAGGCTAGTCACTTAAAAAATGACATTTTAAGTACTAGATATAGACATAAATTCTTGTGGCAGGTGATAACCCAACTATTGGTGCTGTCACAAACATATAATCCTAAATATTCTTGATGCAAGCTTGAAATTCTAACAATGAAAATATTTTACTGAATCAACTATTATTCAAAATTGAATATCAGTTTGCCTTCTCTTCGATGTATGGATCATGATTTCCCCAAGTATTGATATAATATCAGAGAGTCTGACCAATGCCATGGGAAAAAGAAAGCATCCATTCAGCTCCAAAATCTATGCAACAGAAGAACAGTCAGCTTACCAGATCACTGCGCTCAACCACCCTCCAAAGCTGTCTCCAAATATCTAGGTTCTTCTCAAATGGAGTAAGAACAAGTTTCTCATTCTCTTCGAGGCTGAAGAACAAATTACATTGGATAAAAATAAGTAAGAAAAGAGCATCAAAGAACAAATTATTAATACTCATCTAAAGACAAGGACAAATTAAACAAGGATATACAAATCAATAACAAACCAAAATCTAAAATGTTCTTTAAAATAACAAAGTTTTCCAATCCAAGGGTTTTCCTTTCAGCATGATTCATAATGCTGTTTCTAAATAGAAAAACATGGAGAACCTAGGTCAAAACACAGTTCCGTTCATCAGTTTTTTAAGTTTTGTTCTCTTCCTTTTCAAAATGATTTTTATGCATTCTTGCATTAAATTTATCATTTAGAAATGGCTGCCAAGTATAAACCGAATGATCAACTCCAAGGTACACCTACTAGCTAATTATAGATTTGGTTTCAACTTAATTAATGATCCTAACCTTGCAAGGCTTCTACGCCAGACTAAGAAAGCTTGTCTTTCATTGGCATCAAGCTCCTCCACAGACATTCCAGCATTCCATGGTGGCCTATAAGAGTAGAAACAAACAATTTTAGGTTAATACTAATGCCGTTAAACTTAAAAGAGGAGCAAAAACATACCTGCGAGGGACACGGAGACTGCCAGCATGTAATGCCTCCTCTTTCTTCTGCTCTTCCCTCCTTTCCTCAGGTGTCATATCGCTGGGACTTGAGCTTGTATCGCTGCTCAAACACAAAATTGCATCAACAAGAAATAAGCAGTAAATAATAGAAATCCATCAATCAAACAGAAGAAGGAAGCTAACAGGTTGATTAGGACGTTGGGGGTGGCGTGCTGGAGAGAGAGGAGACGGTCGGCCACCTCAGCCTGCTCGATGACGGCATCGATGTCGCTAACTTCAGTGATTGATTGGAGAACTTTCTTGTGAAGAGCGTTGTAAAAACGACCTTTCTCTTTTGATTGTTGAATCATCTTGTTATGGTGCTTCACTAATGATCTACCCAGCCCTGTTTTCTCGTTCTTGCTCATTTTTCTTTTTTATTACTCTTCTGCTATTTCGAAAATGCGTTTAATCTTTCAACTGGCGATGGAGGAGTATATATTGTTTCATCTACATATGGACAGACCGTCGACGAGTTAAAAACGTTTTTTTCGTAGGGTATGAAAGGTTGCCGGTTTTCTGGTTGAATGAACCGGGAGATATAATTGGATTCAGTTTCAGTCCTAACTCCGGTTCCCGAAAAATTCAAATTACTGATCGTGATGGAAAACGCATCAATCTTCACGTACTAAAAGAGGATGATCATCGTCATAGAAAACCCAGAAAAACACAAAAAGTTCAGTATACCACCCAAATAATTACAGGAGACCACAAGTAAGGGACCCTGATTCCATAACTTGGATTTCCAAAGCCCGTTTCGTTTCAGCTTATTCAAATCCTAACACCGAAAACACAAACAGAGCAGGAGGAGAGAGAGAAATTGGCGGCGCGATGGCTAAGAGGAGGTAGCGTCGGCTGACTCAGATGACCGGAAAAACAGAAAGAGAGAGAGAGAGAGAGAGAGAGAGAGAGAGAGAGAGTGGGTGGCTGACTGCCGCTGGAACGAAGAAGAGAAGAGAAGAAAAGAAAAAGAAAAAAAATAGGCTTCTAGGGTTTTCTGTAGGGGTGAGCATTCGGGCGGTTCGATTCCGAACCGAGCCAAAAACCGAAATTTCATAAATTCACTAACCGAACCAAACCGAATATGTACGGAAACCGAATTCTTTTGAACCGGAAATTCGGTTCGAAACGGTTCGGTTAACCGAATATCCAAAATTATTATTTTTAGTTCATACATCTATAATTTTCCCCTGATGAATCTGTGATGCAACATTTCACACCTCAAATTCACAAAATATACTATTAAAGTGCAGCAAATTTGATGATAACCTGTTTCAGATCATTACATCAAACCCATATCCACATACAAATAAAATAAAAACAAATTAACTAACAACACAAATACAACTATGGAATCTGAAAATTCAAACTTTTCAACCAATGATTTGAATTGGTAATTTAATCTTCTTTCCAAATACCATGACGCCTCCACAACCTCCAAAGTTTTGCAAATCAACTTCTGCAAATCTATAGAATACATAAATCACAAATTAATACAGCTTCCTTACAAATGTATTTGCTAACAAGATTACGGGAAGAAACAACCACAGTAGAAAAAATAAAGCTATTGATATTTTTGCTTATATTATCCCAATATCAAAAAAATAAAATGAAATTAGTATTTAGTTCCTTAGATCTTTCTTTTTGAAAAACTAATTAATCCCTACTACACCAAGATAGTGACGAAGATTATCAAATTCCTCAAAAAGAAAACTTGCATGCAAGTTTAGTTGCCTATCAAATCAAATTATCAAATTTTTAACCATAAACATTCAAATTTAGGGGAAAAAAATAATCAGATCATGAAATCAACAAAATAGTAAAACATCAGTAATAAACATCAATAATCAAGCAACCTGATCGGAAGAAATCGCCGGAGATGTTGAAGGACAGCTGGACAGTAGTGGGAAACACAGAAAATGAAGAAGATAAAGCAATACTTGAAAAAGTCATCAGTAAAGGTAGCAATGCAGAGACAGAAAAAAATGGAGAAGAGGTAGTAGATTGATGGTAGCGGCGCAAAGTGAGAGTCAGATTAGGAGAGAAGATTCTAGGTTAAACATTAACTAAAACAATAGTCAAACGACGCGTTTGACTTTTGCGGTTCGGCTCGGTTAACGGCCTACTTACTTCCTTAAAACCGAACCAAACCGAAAATCTAAAATTTTTTAAATTTACTAACCATAACCGAAACCAAAAACTGAAAACCGAACCAAAAGTTCAGCTCGGTCTTTCAGTTTTTTCCAAAGTATGCTCACCCCTAGTTTTCTAGGTCATTTCAATTCAATTTGAATCAGGTTTGGTCCAAATAAAAAAATTGGTCTTGTTTTCATTTGGTTTATAGTTTTTTTTTTTCATTTGGGTTTGAAGATTCAAACAATTTTACGATCCAGTTTAGCAATAATAAATATTTTCTGTTAAATTTCATTGTTTAAGATTTACAATCAAATTTTTAAACGAAAAATCTGAAAAATTAAAATTGTAAGTTATTTTTCATACATAATGTATTACTATATAGTATGCAGAAGGAGCTAACTTGGAGTGTAAAGAAACGGAGGAAAAGATGTATATTTAGTTTTAATTGTGGAGTAACTGTAATTGTTAAACTAAAATGGAAGGGAAAATAGAGATCGGGTAAAGAAATATGATATACATAAGTAAAAGTAATCATAACAATTGATTAAAATAAACTAATGATTTAATTAAATAATTTAAAGCAAAACAATAATTATACAAAAGAAAACTTTATTACTTACAAGAAAAGAGAGTTCACAAAGTTTTGAAAGAGTAAGGTATTGAGATAGCACAAGATTGCTTCTTCCAAAAACTTTTTGCCTCTGTTATCACACCTAACTATTTATAGAAGTGTATGGACTTCATTTGATTTAAAGACCGAATAACTATCATTCAATAGGATAAACCTTATCTATATGGATAAATAAAAAATGCATATGGCCTAATACAAATAAATATATTTACATATTTATATGATAAAAGAAGGAGCCTAATAAGATAGATACCTTTACTTGAACATATATTGAACTTAACAGACTTTAATTTATATCATAACAATCATCTTCATGGAGCGATGAGTTGTTAGATGTAGCTGTATCTTCATCTTTTTGAGATACTTGACTATTTATATTTTGTAGTATTTTCTTGAATTTTTCAATTGAACTAGTAGCAGCGAAAGCAGCTTGCCACTTGCTTTTATCCGTTAAAAAACTAGATTCTTTGGATTTTTTGCTAAAGGTAGATGTCATTTTGAACTGAAATATCTTTATACGGCTTGAATGCAGGCTTGAGTTTGATTGTAGTCCTTCCACCATTTATTGCTGCAGATTCTGACCAGCATAGGAGGAAAGAATAGTGGTTGAACTTGTTTGATTTGATAATTATAGGATAAAATCCATGGAATTCTAAATATAGCCGCAAATGAGAGTAGTTTATCTTGTTCGAAGTTGGTCAATTGCTTATTATAAAGCTTAAAGCCTTGTATTATTTTTGTAGGGAAAGTCTTAATTCAACATCCGAAATACTTAAACTATTCTTGAAACTAAAAAAAAAAAAAATTCTATAATTGAACCTTGTGGAATCATTATAAGCCATGAATTATTATGGTTTTTCAAGTAAAATACATTATACCAAGTTTTTTTATAATCCTCATAGTTAAAAAAAACTTAGTATAAAGTTTTAGCTAAATTTTCTCTCAGTATACAGATTCTAATTCTAGTCAGAGAGGGAAAAAAACCTTTTCTATTTAAACTTTTAAATACAAAATCTTTTTAACATCTTCTGAATCATAGATATACTCCAAAATTATAGAATTAGTATCAACAAATATAAACTGATAAAATTTTCTATTTTTGGAAAGTAATTTAAGAATAAAATGAAAATTAGAAGAAAATATCTTTTGAGCGACTTCTAAAAAATTTGAACATTTAGTAAATTCTTTTTCAATGTAGGTAATTGATAAGTCTATATCCTTATTAACATAAAGATAATTATCTATGGATGACGATAATGCACCAATAAGGGCGTCATGGTAATTGGTTGATGTATTTATAACACAAGTACTTGAACCAAAGACTGGTATTGGTAGCTGAGTAGTTGAAGGACCAGGTAATGAAAAAGAGATACAACCACTCTTTTTTCCATAATTTTCTCTACTAATTTTATTCTTAATAGGAGTGCCTATTAAGTTTTTCTTAACAAATTCTTCGGATAAAGGGAAAAATTTATTTATTTATATCTTTTCCCTGTAAGAATTCGCAGGTAAGAAAATCAGGTAAGGAGTTAGAAGTACCTTTAATGGCTTCAACTTCAAAATCGAAACAGGATAAAATAGCTTGCTATTTAGCAAAAATTTATTTTGAAATAATATCTTTAACATCCTTTTCTAAAATATTTTTGGTTGCTGCGTAGTCAATTCGTAAAAAGAACTTTTTGTTAATCAAATCATTTTTAAATTTTGTGATGCATAAAACAATTGAAAGCAATTCCTTTTAAATAGTTGAATAATTTTTTGTGTATCATTCGATGCTCTAAAATGATATCTAACTAGAGATTCAAAAGACTGATATGATAATTTTTGTCTTAGAATACCTCTATAGCTTATATTTGAGGCATTAATTTCTACTATAAGAAATAAATTGGGATTCAATATAACAAGACAAGGAAGACTCTTAACTTTAGATTTTATGATTTTAATTATCTGCATATGTTTCTCAGTCCATAGAGAAGAATTTTTTATTACCCTATTGAATAATGGCTGACACAGAATTCAAATATATTTTTATAAAATCAGGAACATAGTTCAGACATCCCAAGAATCTTTGTAATTGATTTTTATCAGTAATTTCATCCGAAAATCTTTCAGTAAAAAAATTGATTGATTAATCAGTTTAATAGTACCTTGAAAAATATCATGTCTTAAAAATCTTATTTTAGTCTGAAATAATTTAAATTTTGGAGAAGAAATAACTAAACCACTTTGTTTAACTATGTTATAAAACTTTTTCAAATGAGAAAAATGTTGATCAATATCATTTGAATATATAAGTACATCATCAATGTAAATTATTGAAAACTCATGATAATTGTTGAAAATATCATTCATGATATTTTAAAATTCAGAAGGAGCATTTTTCAAACCAAGTGGCATATTCAATCGTAGTGACCAAAGGGAACATTATGGTTACCTGCGAATCCTTGCAGGAAAAAGATAAAAATAAATAAAATTTTCCTTTTATCCGAAGAATTTGTTAAGGAAAACTCAATGGGCACTCCCATTAAGAATAAAATTACTAGAGATCGTTACAGAAAAAAGAGTGTGAGTATCTCTTCTCCATTACTTGGTCCTTCAACTACTTAACTACCAATATCAGCCTTTGATTCAACTATTTCTATTATAAATAAACCAACTAATTACCATGACTCCCTTACTGGTGCATCATCATCAGCCATAGCTAATTATCCTTATGTTAATAAAGATATAAACTTAACAATTACCTACATTGAAAAAGAATATACTAAATGTTCAAATTTTTTAGGAATTGCTCAAAAGGTATTTCCTTTTAATTTTCATTTCGTTCCTGAATTACTTTCCAAAAATAGAAAATTTTATGAGTTTATATTAGTTGATGCTGATTCTACAATTCTGGAGCATATCCATGATCCAGAATATGTTAAAATGATTTTGTATTCAAAAGTTCAAATGGAAAATGTTTTTTTCCCTCTCTAACTGGAATCAGAATCTATATACTGAGAGAAAATTTAACCAAAACTTTGTACGAAGTTTTTTTAACAATAAGGATTATAAAAAAGCTCAATATAATGCATTTTACTTGAGAAACCATAATCATTCGTGGTTTATAATGATTCCACGAGGTTCAATTACAGAATTTCCTTTTTGGTTTCAAGAATGGTTTAAGTTCTTCGGATGTTCAATTAAAACTTTCCCTACAAAAATACTATAAGGCTTTGAGCTTTATAATAAGCAATTGACCAATTTCAGACAAGATAAATTACTCTTATTTGCGGCTAAATTTGGAATTCCATGGATTTTAACTTGAAATTATCAAATCAAACAAGTTTAACCACTACCCTTTCCTCATATGCTGGTTAGAATCTTCAGTAATAAATGGTTGAAGGACTACAACCAAACTCAAGCCTATGTTCAAGCTGTACAAAGATATTTCAGTTTAAAATGACATCTACCTTTGACAAAAAATCCAAAGGATCTAGATTTTCTAACAGATAAAAGCAAGTGACAAGCTACTCTTGTTGCTACTAGTTCAACTGAAGAATTCAAGAAAACACTACAAAATATAAATAGTCAAGTATCTCAAAAAGATGTAGATGAAGCTACATTTTAGTAACTCACTGCTCCATGAAGATGATTGTTATGATATAAATCAAATAAATTGAAGTCTATCAAGTTCAAGTAAAGTTATCTGTCTTATTAAGCTCCTTCTTTTATCATATAAATATGTAAATATATTTGTCTGTATTAGGCACTATCCATCTTTTGTCTGTATTAGGCCCTGCCTATCTTTTATTTATCCATATAAATAAGGTCTATCCTATTGAGTGATAGTTATCCGAACTTTAAATCAAATGAAATCCATACACTCCTATAAATAGCTAGTGTGTGATAACGGAGGCAGAGGTTTTTAGAAGAAGCAATCTTGTACTATCTCTGTACCTTACTGTCACTACCCGTTTCCATAGGCCAAGCTGACACTAGGGTCTAGGAAAGTTTAAGGCCACCAAGGTCCGTAGTAAGCCTAATATCTAATTTTAATACCATAATTATGTGAAAATATTTTACAAGTTGGCCCATTATATTTTTAATGATTCAAACTATTACAAGACCTTATTTCATTCAACTCAACTGTTCCCATAAAATTTTACATACACTTAACATTATTATTACAATTATAAAATCTTATCATAACTGCAGATTTTCTACTACTGTATAATTATAAAGAATTCTAAATGATTCTATCTTACACATTTAAACATTCCTTTAAATAACCTTGAAAAAAAGGAAAACTAAAGCTCCAAATTTTATAAATGATTCACAATCTCCTAAAACAAAATAAAGGATAAAGGGGAAGAGGGGTGAGCATAAAACTCAATGAATAATAACATATAATATCAAATCCACACATTCACACAAATGATACTTAAGGCATTCTAAATGAACATTCTCCATTCACACGATGTCAATCATGTCATCCACAAACAACTGCAACCATGTGCACATCAAGTGATTGTTAGTCAGTGAAATCACCTTAACAGGACCATGCTCTCCCCAAGCATGCTTTAATATCAATCATATCATATCATATAATCTCATGGTCCTGTGACTTGTGCACCCAGGGAGCCCACCCCCATTCGGGCAAAACCATAATCAGATAAAAATATTTTTCGCAAAATAATTTTCTTTGCAAAAATATTTTTCCATGACACGTGTCATCATTCAGAGTGCACAAGGGGGGTGCTACTCCCATCGCTTACGGTCCACTGACAGCATTCTCACCATGCCCGTACTCTCAACCTAGGTGATTCACATCATTCCAACTCTCACACTGCAATCACATATCATCATGTACAAACCGATTATTCATAGCATTTATCATTGCACAAATATTCATCCACATACTATATATGCAAGAATTTAGAAATAATAGGCACAAGTCATAAAATAAATTATGCAGTAATGAATTTGGTAAAACATTATATATTATTACTCACCTAGAAGCAAGAAATTAATTCCTTCTGATCAATAAAGCTTTCACATCAGTTTGTTGAACTTTCTCAACCTATTACCAAATTCATATTGCATTTTCAATCCTTTATTAATATATAAAGTCTTAACATTTTTATTTTAGTTTATACATATTGTTTTCATCCAGTGTCATAATTCTATATTTTAGATTACTTAATTATTTCATTTGTTATCTTTGAAATCTATATTTTCTTAACTAATTTTTTTTAGTTATCATCATTTGTCTTTTTATTTATTTATCTTAATAACGAAGACGAATATTAAATTTAATTGAATCCATTTATTATAATTACTTAGCTAAACCAAATTTTCTTTTTAAAAATCATATCCTACTTTTAACCAGTTTTGCAATTATCTTTTGAATTCCAACAAAACAAGTATTATTTCATTTTCTAAAATAAAATGGATATAGATATAAATATACTTATATTTATTTATATCCTTTGGCTGACTTGATTTTTTTTTAAGAAACTGTATTTCATTTTTCAAATAAATTTGGTAATTTATTTTCAAATTTTATCAAACAATTGCATAATGTTATATAATAAAACCAATTGTGCATATATGTAAATCCTTTTATTTTTACCCAATAATATAATAGGATTTAAGAATAAGAATTCTTAAATTCCTTTAAATTTATTCATTCTTCAAACATTACTTAAATTTCCCTTTTTGAATGCTATATTAAACTCAATCAAATACAATTCATATTTGTATTTATTTAATCAGTTTATTCTAAAACAATTCATACATCATATTAATTCTGTCTTTACTGTTTCTATCTTGCTTTGACAACATTTTATTTATTATCTAATCTATCCAAATTTCATTTTCAGCAATAATCCATAGCTCATTCTTCGGGCAAAACAGTTTAACATCCCATCCGTCATTTTCATTATTTCTCAATTTATCAATATCAACATTTACTCTATTGGAATAATTTATCAATAATTAAACTATCTTAATTCCAAATTTATACCATTTACAATTTCTTATCATTCGATCAACAATTCTCATAAATTAATTGATTTCACCATTAATTTAGAATTTTCAGAATTATAATTTCACTAACAATTTGAGGATTCAATTCAAAATTAATTTAACAGGTTTTCTTAATTTTAATCAAGGCAAATTAATCTACTACTAATTTAGTTTTCAATTTGTATTTGCATTGAAATTAAACGATTCAAATATAAATCATACCGATAAAAAAAATCAGACTTTGGATTCAGGTTCAGTGCACAAAATGCAGTATTCTGCCTTCTATGTGTCTCACCGGAGTCTTGCCCACCGGTCAACGGACCGCCACATCCGCCGCCGTGCACGATGGACGAGATACCCAAATAACCCAGAAATCAAGACAGATCACACCATCTGACTCGTTTTCCTTTAAGGGTCTCATTTCCAGAGTTAGTTTGTGTAACACCCGCCGCCTAATCTCGAAGAACCAGACGACGGATGTCACAATCGGTGCCGGAGCACCGTCTTATGGCACTTATTAAAGCTAGATCACAAATTAAGAGTGGTTAAATTCCCATAAGGAGGCAAGTAATTTACATTTTGTTTTGTGTTTTTTTTTTTTT
>CANUEP010023828.1:0-12277 GCA_947857235.1 Jatropha podagrica
AAGTGTAAAAAGAGAGAATATACTGACAACAAGGGTTTAATATCTTTAAAACAGACTACACCATTAAAACTGAAGAAAGAGATATTCAAATCCTCAATCCTTTTGAAACCATAAAACTCCTCTCTAAAGAGTCTCTTAATAGGCATAAAGAAAATAAGTATAAGTACATTCATATAGGGCTCGTCCAAGTAGGCATCAAACCCTTAACTAAAGAAGGCTTGAATACCTCCATCCTTTCTATTTTGAGAGATGCAAGATTTTCTAATTTTGAAGATTCCTTTCTTAGTTCTATAGAGTCAAGTTTGTGCAATGGTCCAATCTCTTTCGATTGCCATCCAAATCTTATAGTCTCTTTGAGGGATCAAAACATTCTTGATTATTGGGTTTTACAAATTAAAACTCATAACTACAAAATGCTTCCTAGTTCTATTCCCATTGCATTGATTTTCAGAATTCATTATAAAATCATGATGACAGCATTCGCATCTAATGCTTTAGTTCACTGCAAAAAAGGAGAAACCTTACTCTTACAGACAAATTTCTCAAAAGCAAACACTGTAATCCCAAGATCCATCAAATGGAAAGATATTGATCTCCCAAAAGAATGAACCTTAGAAGGAATCACTAAGCCCACCATCGAGCCAATTCCAAGCCCAAACACCAATCTTAAACAAATTACCCAGTATCCTGATGGAAGATCAGCTTATCTTTTGATAGAAGGTCCACAAGCTCTGATGAAACTGATACTACTGACAGGGCCTCAAAATTACCTTCAGTCATTTATGTCCCGTACCATGGTCCACAACCATCCAGACACTCAGTCTCATCTTCTCCAGTATTCTACCCCACATATCTACCTCCGCAACCACATAGACACTCCATTTCAGAGATTCACCAAAGCCAACCATCAGACTTAGTTGAAGGACCCGAAACCAACCTCCAAACGGTGAACTACCAAAATACCATTCCTAGACCAGTCTATACCATTCCGGGAGAAAGACCTCAATCTTCTCCTCCTTCCCCTACCTTTTCTACAGTAGCTAATAATATCAATGCTGAACTCAATGTTTTAATGAAAGATTTTGAGATTGATAAAAGATATTTGCATAATGATTTTTATTCATCTCAAAATCCATAAAAAAGAGTTTGGTTTTTCAAAAATTTCCTTGAACAGAGGCATCAAATCCAAGAAACATATTATAATTTCATGAAGAAGAATCTTATCAACATATTATTTTTCGAATGGTTTGAAACTTATGCATATGAGAACAACATTGAATACCCTTTCAAGTCCATTCAAGTCAATTAGACCCCTAGGACAACCACTTGGGTCACTTCAGATGATCAAATAGAATCTGTTCATCCCCCTCTTAGGAAAATAGAATTTCTTGTTCCCCATTACAAAGATCCTATTGTTGCTGCAGCTTTCAAAAATGGAGATTCTAATACATCCAAGGAAGTCCAAAATCTTTTTGGACAAAATAATTTCACAAATAATCATTTGCACACTATAGGGGAGCAACTTAATAGAATATAACAAAATCTTAGCCATCCTACTGTCATTCCTCAAACAACCCCAACTCTTGTCCTAAGGGTACAGAAAAATCAAAGTCCTCTTTTCAAACCTCATGAGATGATGAATAGCAGTAGAGTTCAGTTCCAAACTATGCCAACTCAAAATGAATCTATGGAAGCAATTAGAAGGAACCTACAAAATCTTCCCAACCTTGACACTCCTGTATCTCAAAGAGTAATTCTAGATACTCCTTCTCCCCCAACTCCTCCTTGTCCTATTAAGACCTATCCATCTCAAGAAGCCAGCTCTAGTCGAATGAATATCATCAATGTCCTTGATCAGGTTTTTGATAATGAAGAGAATGCATTTAGAGAAGAACAACCTCCTGAAATCCACAAGCTTCATTGGAATTTTGCAAAAACCACCTCTCCAGATATCAAGTTAGAATAAAAACCCAATGTCCTTTCTCAGCATCATTATACTGCAACATCTGTCCATGAGTGGAACATAGATAGCATGTCTGAGTATAATATCATTGGCACTCTTCAGTAGATGACTATGGCAGCCCAATGCGTACAAAACCCAAACCACAGTTTCTGATCAGGCTATAGCTGACCTTTTTATTGCAGGCTTCATAGGCCTATTGAAAGGGTGGTGGGATCATCACCTCACTTCCAAAGAAGGTTCCGACATTCTCAAAGCTGTCAAAGTTGATGAGGCTGGTCAACCAATTTTAGATGATCGTTGCCAACCAATTCAAAATGCTGTGGCCACCCCCATTTTTTCTATTTCTTTACATTTTGTAGGAGATAATTCATATGTTAAGGACAAAAATGCTGAATTACTTTCAAATTTGAGATGCAAAAAACTTAGTGATTTACTTGGTATAAAGATACCTTCCTTACTAGAATCATGCTCAGGGAAGATTCTAACCAGGCATTTTGGAAAGAAAAATTTCTTACAGGTCTTCCCCCTCTCTTAGGAGAAAAGGTCTAAAACAAGATCAAAGGGGATTATGGTAAATAGATCCCTTATGGTAAACTCACATATGGCCAGTTGATAAGTTACACTCAAAAGGAAGGTCTCAAAATTTGCCAAGATCTAAAATTACAAAAGCAGCTCAAAAGAGAATTGCACAAAACTAGAGCTGAACTTGGTTCATTCTGTCAACAGATTGATATCTCCACAAAACCTCCTCAAAAGATGTGTTCTGATTGCAAAGTAGAGAAAAAGAGTCCAAAGATTATAGAAACTCAAAGAAGCATTACAGAAAAGCCAGACCATCTTCCTCCTCCTCCTCCTTCCCTTCAAAAAATTCTCCAAATCAAAACCCCAAACAAAAAACCCAATTTCAAGGATGTTACAAGCTACAAAAGTGGGAAAAAAGTGACACATAGCCAAATATTGTAGAGTTTCAAAAAGGTTAAATGAGCTTCATCTTGAAGAAAATATCTTAGGAAAAATCCAATGCCTCCTTCTTGATTCCTCAAATTCAGAATCCTCTAAAGAAGAAGAAGCCCTCTAAGTTGATGAGCTTGCTGCCTTGTCCTCATCATCTTCTTCAAAATCTGAACTAGTGAAAAGAATAAATGTTCTCACTAAAGATAAGAAATTTGTCATTGATTTTATCAACCATATACAGGATCCTGAAATTCAAAGAGAGTACCTCCTTAAACTCCAACAATCTCTTGAGCAACCCCCTCCACCCACATCTTCTATTAAATCTTGCCATTATGATCTCACTGAAATTTTGGCAAAAGGGAGTCAATCCAAACCAGGCGATCTTTCACTTTTAGGATTATAAGAAGAGATCTAAACGATTAAGCAAGAACTCATGCAGATTAAAATTAAGAAGAAAAAAAAAAAGATTCAGAAGCGCTTCAATTTCTTTTGTTGAGTTATCCTACTTTCCCCAACTAGAATTCTGAACAAGACCCATTGTTACAGGAACCTCAAAACTTTCCTGAAGACTTCATTTGCATTTTGAAACAAAAAACTTCGCAGAAATATTTGATCAAGATAACATTGAGTTTTCAAGGTAACTTTCAGATTGACACTATTGCACTCTTTGATACTGGAGCAGATCTCAATTGCATTAAAGTAATAATAGTTCCACAAAACTTTCTCAAAACCACGAGTGATGGCCTTAGAACTGCAAATAATGTTGCTCTAAGAATCAAGAAGCCTCTGTCCTCAATAATGGTGTCCACATAAGAACCATATTTCTTATTGCTAAAGATATTTCATATAGTGTCATCTTAGGAATTCCATTTATCAATATTATCACTCCCTATCAAGTTTATCATACCTTCATTTCCTCCATTATCAGTAACACTAGGCTCATTTTTCCATTTGTAGAAAAGGCAAAATTGCAAAATTTAGATCTTTTGAAAGCCCATTCTATTCACATTTAGTTTTATTTCATTTTTGTTTACTAACCTTTTCTTTTTATTTTTCAGGATGGATAGAAAACCAAAAAGGTTTGGTTCGGTCACTTTGCCAGTTTTCCCAAAAGGAACAAATTTATCATTTAAAGTTCTTCCTGGTAGCCAGATAGATGATACCTAACAATGCATTCTAGACAACATCTGAAATGCACGAGGGGACTGTAGCAAAACATTAGCTAGTCTAAATACATTATCATATTATTTTAGCCAGATTTCCAAAGGTTAGGTTGTCCCAGAACAATCTAGCAGAGAAAAACGTACAAGTAGCCAAATACAAAATTCTAACCAACTAGAATATTGCAACAATTGCAATATAATGGTAAAAAATTTCACATCTCTTTGTCAACAGATTCATGAAGAGAATCAAAATCTCAAGAAGAAAATCAAGGTTCTCTCTACCCCACTGGTAGATGAGAAAAGACAGCACCTAACCCAACTAGTTAGAGGAAAAAAATTGAGTGCACCTTTAGCCCCACTGGCTAAAGAAAAGAATTTAAGAGAATCTTTCTGCCTGTTAATGAAAGGAACTCCTGCAAAAAAGCTGACTAATGAAGAACTAGAAAAAAGAAAAGCAAGAATTTTCTTTTTCAATCAAGCTTATTTGGGAAAATTTCCTTCAGATATTAAAAATGAAATCTGCAAAAAGATCAGTGAAAGCTCCATGGAGAAGCAAGAATACATTCTAAAATTTCTCCAAGATTGTGTTGTACATAAGGTTTTCATTCCAGGATTATCTTGGACATGGGAAACCCATTATGGTGAAAAACACAGAACATGCCCAAAGATGGATTTCGACTATCGATTTCCCCCTTTTGTAAGAAAAGACTGCAGATACCATCTGACTTACAGTATTTGTAGGGTTTGTCTCAACCTCTCTATTTTCAAACCAATCACTATTGGAAATAGAGAAATTGGTGAAATCCTAATAACTCCTCACACATTGTTAGATTATGGATATCTTCACCAACTTGTTTTTACAAAACCAGATCAAGCCAATAGCTTTGGAAGAAAATTGCAAACAATCGTTAAAGAGAGTTTCAATTTTGGAAAATATGTTCAAGTCATGATTGATACAAAAGCTCCTGAATGGATTAATGGACTCAATTATCCAGCTCAATACAAAATGTTAATAACAGCAAAAGATGGATATTCCAGTCCAAAGGCAGATTTTCTTCCATGGCCTTGTCAAAATAATTCTCTTTGAGAACAAATAAAGCATTGGTGATCAAGGGTCTTTGTAAGGAATTTCGATTGGGATGATTCTTATTTTACCAGACCAATAAAATTAATTGCTAAAGATCCTTACTGCAAGATCTATGGTACCAAAAAGATACGGATACATATGAAAATACTTTTTTGGTCTAATTCATATTTTACAGAATTAATTCAATTATACAGGATGGAGTATGAAGAAGAATACAAAAAGGGTATCACAAGAGATAGCAGTGAAAAATGTTTGAGTATACTTTGGTATCAATAAAAAAAAAAGAAAAAGATTTTTATAGGTTTTTCAGGTAGCAAACTTAGAAGACAGTTCAACTAGAAGAATATCTCCAGTGCAAGAAATCAGATAGTTCAAGTAGAAGACAGAAAGAAAAAATCCTCACGACAAATATCCTCCTCCACTCATAAGTGAGCGGGACCCACATGTTCCCCATAATATCCACTTCCACTCATAAGTGGATGGGTCCCACATGTTCCCCGCTCATTACATTTGCCCAAATTGTAAAAACCAATGCCCAAATAGGAACCTTGACAAAATCTTCCTATAAAAGGCAACTCATCCCTCTCTCTCGACACACATTTTACAACACACAATTTTTCAACACACATCATTCTTACAACACATCTTTTTTACAACACAATTCCCTACACACAACTCTCTTCCCTCTCTCATCAACACTCTCCTACACCACTTCTACCTCTCAACACATCTCCCTCTACAACCTTCTCCCCTTCCCTCTCATCCCTCCTTCTTAACCATCTCCTTCTACCATACCCCTCTCCTACCTTCACTTAGATATTATTATCATGTACTAGTACTTGTAATAGTAGAAGTTTGTAATCATTAGAAGTTGTAGTAATTAAGTACGAAGTTGTAATCAAGCTAGAAGTTTATACGAAGTTCCTCAAGTAATTTATGTAAGTGTTCTTTCCCATCTTTTCCTTTATGTTTATTTAGTATTCTTCCTTTATCACTTATGCTTATTTAGTTTTTCCTTTATTATTTATGTTCTAACTTGTTCTTCCTTTATGTTTATCTAGCTTATTTTCTTTTACTATACCAATTGTTCATGAAACTGGTCCTTGCCCAGTTCGTGTTACTGGTTTTTTTTCCTTAAGTTATTATTGCTTTATTTTTCTTTTACTATACCAGTTGTTCATGAAACTGGTTCTTGCCCAGTTTGTGTTACTGGTTTTATTTACCTTACTTTAATTTTATATTATCTTTCAGTTATCTGGTCCTTTAATTTACTATTTATATTTCCAGTTATCTGGTCCTTTATATTTATGTTATTTATTTTATGTTCTTTTATTTATGTTGTTCTTTAATTTTCCCTTATTGCTTTAATTAGTTTATTTTCAGTTACTTTTCTCTTATTGCATTTAGTTATTTTCTATAATTAGTTCTCTTCTCTCTCTCTTTAATATTAATTGTCTTCTCTATTTTCTATCACTTTCGATCCTTCCTCCTCCTTGGTATCAGAGCCCGATGGGGATAGAGTGATTATTTTTTGGGGTGATTTTGTTACCAAGGAGGAGGAAGGAGAGATTTCTATTGAGGATACTCATGGTTTCTTAGCAATACTTAGCTTGAGTGCTACTCCTGTAATGGTAAGCTGACCAACGATTTTACTACCTTTTTGGGTCTTACTACCGGGACCACTCACCCCCGTTGAAACCCTCACACTAGAGCTAGGTTGAACTAAAAAGGACAGGAGCAAATCCAATAAAAAATCGCTCTATCCCCACCGAGCTCTGATACCAAGGAGGAGAAAGGATTAAAAAGGATAGAGAAGAGAGAAGATAATTCATATTAAACAGATAGAGAAGAGAGTTGATTATAGAAAATAACTAAAGGCAAGGAGAGAAAAGTAACTGAAAATAAACTAATTAAAGCAGTAAGAGAAAATTAAAGAGACAACATAAATAAAAGAACATAAAATAAAAAACATAAATTAAAGGAGCAGATAACTAGAAGATAACATAAAGTAAAGGACCAGATAATTGGAAGATAAATAGTAAAGTAAATAAAACCAGTAACATGAACTGGGCAAGGACCAGTTTCATGAAGAACTGGTATAGAAAAAAAAAAAGCAATAATAACTTAAGGAAATAAAACCAGTAACACGATCTGGGCAAGGACTAGTTTCATGAACAACTGGTATAGTAAAAGGAAAATAAAGAAATAATAACTTAAGTAAATAAAACCAGTAACAAGAACTGGGCAAGGACTAGTTTCATGAATAACTGGTATAGAAAATTAAGAAAATAAACTAGATAAACATAAATAAAGGAAGAACAAGTTAGAATATAAATAATAGAGGAAGAACTAAATAAGCATAAGTGATAAAAGAAGAATACTAAATAAACATAAAGGAAAAGATGGGAAAGAACACTTACATAAATTACTTGAGGAACTTAGTACAAACTTCACGCTTGATTACAACTTCTTACTTAATTACTAAAATTTCTAATGATTAGTTTGAAAATAGAGAGGTCGAGACAAACCCTACAATTTCACCAATTTCTCTATTTCCAATAGTGATTAGTTTGAAAATAGAGAGGTCGAGACGAACCCTACCAATGTTGTAAGTCAAATGGCATCTGCAGTCTTTTCATGTGAAAGGCGAAAATTGATAGTCGAAATACGTCTTTGCGCAAGTTATGTGTTTTTCACCATAATGGGTTTCCCATGTCCAAGATAACCCTGGAATGAAAACCTTATGTATAGCACAATCTTGGAGAAAGTTTAGAATGTATTCCTGCTTTTGCATAGAGCTTTCATTGATCTTTTTGCAGATTTCATTCTTAATATCTGAAGGGAATAAGCATAAGTGATAAAAGAAGAATACTAAATAAACATAAAGGAAAAGATGAGAAAGAACATTTACATAAATTACTTAAGGAACTTAGTACAAACTTCAAGCTTGATTACAACTTCTTGCTTAAATACTACAACTTCTAATGATTACAAACTTCTACTATTACAATTACTAGTATATGATGATAATATCTAAAGGAAGGTAGGAGAGGGGTATGGTACAACGAGAAGGTTAATAAGGAAGGATGAAAGGGATGGGAAGAAGGTTGTAGATGGAGATGTGTTTGAGAGGTAGGAGGAGGTAGAAGTGTAGGAGAGTGTTGAGTGTTGTGTAAATTATTGTGTGAAGAGAGTGTTGTAGGAATTGTGTTGTGTAAAAATTGTGTTTTGGGAGAGAGGGGAGAGTTGTCTTTTATAGGAAAAATTTTGGGCAAGGTTCCTATTTGGGCATGGGTTTTTACTATTTGGGCAAGTGTAATGAGTGCGGAACATATGGGACCCATCCACTTATGAGTGGAAGTGGATATTTTGGGGAACATGTGGATCCCGCTCACTTATGAGTGGAGGAGGATACTTGTGGTGAGGGATTTTTTTTTCTTCTGTCTTCTACTTGAACTGTCTGATTTCTTGCACTGGTAATATTCTTCTAATTGAACTGTCTTCTAAGTCTGCTACCTGAAAAACCTGTAAAAATGTTTTTCTCTCTTTTTTTTATTATTTCGTTTTCTTTTTCTTTTTTTATTTTTTTTTACAGATATCTCTTTATGGGTGGAAAAATCCCATAGCAATCATCTTCATTTTCATCTGCTAGGTCGATAATTGGTTTTGAACTTTCACTGGAAGATTTCTCAATTTTTTCAGAGTGCAACTATACTAGATTTGCAATGATACTGAACAAATCTTCTTCTGATTTTGCTTGGGTAAGAAGGGATCTAATATGATTCTTCTAGTTTTGGAATTCAATTCTATAGTGCTCAGAAATTTCCTTTCCCTTGTTTTGGGTCTAAACCATTGTTGAACTGCTCGAAGAGTTGAGAGATAACCCATTTTGAAGTTATCCCACCATTTGATTTTGAATTTCCTGATTAAGATTGGGATTTCGCTGTGAGGGTCTTCTTTATAACCATATTCCCAATGTACTACCCAAGGTACATGAAATTTTATGGTAAAGAGTAATAATGGTTCAAATGAGGTTTCAAACTCTGTGGGAGAATGGGATTTGGGGCAGGGCTCCATACCATTTCCACCAATTGGTGAACCAGAATGGGATTTTTGTTTTGGTCATATCAATTTGTTGGCCCCTTGAGCCAACGAAGAAGAGCCATGAATGTTTTTTGTGTTTGTTTTGGATCAAGAAGGCATTGGTCCATGCTTGTTGGTAATCCCAATAAGAAAAGGTTTGTCAATAAGGATTTTTGTCACAATCTAGAGTTTTAGTTTGGCATAGATCTTGGCCCCATTCTTCTGGGTGAATGATTTTGAGAATCTGGGCGGTGGAATACCCTATTTCAGGGTCTTGTTTGCATTCATTGTGCAAAATGATAATAAAACTTATTTTACTTCCACTTAGATTAAAATGACTAAAAATCACAGAACCCGTTTTTTCAAGAATGAGCTAGTAGTAAATACGAGATTTAAACGAATCCCATTGCTTAAAATGCCAATCTTCAAAGGGAATTTTTACAGAAATCCAAGGATCTGGATTGTAAAATTTATTTTCCACGGTCAGGATAGTTTGATGAGAATCTTTAAAAAAATACTTTGAAGAACTAGATTTTGAAATTTTTTGAGAAAGATATTTTGGTAAAATATTTTGAGAAGACTTTTGAGAGAGGGAATTTTGAGAAGAATCTTGTGAAATTAAATTTTGGGAAAACTTTTGGGAGAGAGTTTTGATTTGTGGGCTCTGCACCATAAGTTGTTTACCTTCTAAAAGTTGATCTAGTGCTTCCTTTTGAGGGCTGGGAGGTAGGGTGTTTCTGACTAATGCTGCCAATTCCGGATTTTCTGAAATTGAATGAAGCCATTCTTGGAATCCTGAGGTGTTTTGAGTTATTGTGGGATTGGTTTGGTAGGTATTTCTGGTGTTTTTTATACTGGTAGATGATTCAATATTTTGCAGTGATATTTTTTCGCGGGCTTTATCTACTTGGAATATTTCTATCCAAGAACAGGTTTTGTATCTCAGAGATTTTGGAGTTGGAAATTTTCTTTTCCTTTGTCAGCATTTTTGCTGCCTCGCTGCTTTCTTGGAATCATGATGACCTATTCTGAAGAAGTTCTCTAGTTAGATAGTCTGGAATAGAATTTGTAGCACCTATAATAATTTAAATATCAAAATCAAAAACACTTAATATTGCTTTCCATCCGGCAAAGATTTGCTTTGAAGCAATATTTTCCACATCTTTTTGAAAAACGTCTTTTGCAGCCTTGCAATCAATTCGTAGAAGAAATTTTTGATTTAATATATCACCCTAGAATTTTGAAATGTAAAGGACAATAGAAAGAATTTCCTTTTTAATGGTGGGATAGTTCTTTTGGGTATCATTCCAATGGGCCGAAGTGTATTGGACTATCTGTTCTGCTGAATCTTTCTTCTGTTTTAAAATTCCTCCATAGCCAAGTTCAGAAGCATTAGTTTCTACAATTTTAAAAGCATTAGGATCTGCAAGATTTAGATAATTAATATTTTGGACTTGCTTCTTAATCTTTCTAACAATGTTAGTATATTCATCAGACCAAGGAACTGGATTTTTCTTAAGTCGATCATGTAAAGGTTTGCATAATTAATTTAAGTCCGAGTAAAAATCCAAAACATAGTTTAGCCTGACTAAAAATCCTTGCAATTGAGTTCTGTCAAGGATTTTATCAGGAAAATTCTTTGTGAAGGATAATGATCTCTCTATGGGAAAAATGGTCCCTTGGGTGATTTAATGTCTTAAAAACGGATTCTTATTTGGAAAATGCTAATTTTGGATTTTGACACAACCAGTTCCTTTTTCTTTGTGATATGGAAAAATGTCTGTAAATGTTTAAAATGTTGTTCAACGGATGAAAAGAAAATTAAAACATCATCAATATATACAATGCAAAAATGTAAAAGAGGAGATATATCAAGAGATAGGTGATGCAAAATTTTGCATCATCGTTGATGAATGTCGTGGTGAGTCCAAAAGAGATCAAATGGCTCTTGTTTTAAGATTTGTAGATAAAAATGAATTCATATGCGAAAGATTCTTTAGTCTTGTTCATGTATGAGATACTATGGCTGCAACTGTAAAAAGGGGGATTTTTTCTATTCTTACTTGACATAATTTGGCTCTTTATAATATTTATGGACAAGAGTATGACGAAGCTAGTAACTGAGGACGATGGGCTTTCATGCGGTTGTCTCATGATTTTCTCAAGAGTCACTTGAGTAAACCGAATCAAAGGGGCTTAGTTTATTTATTCGATAAAATTGATATTATCTAACCCATTTGAATCATCAGAGAAATGGTTCCCTTACCTTAGTAAGGTTTAAAAATATTTGGAGTCACCATCCTGAAACTAGGAAAAAATTCTCAGATTAATTAATTCTTTAGAATCAATTAATTCGGTTTTAACCAAAGTGAGTTCAGGAGTTGGGTATGGAAACGAAAATGTGTTAGGCATCCATTTCACCGGTCTAAACCGGCCTCCTATTTGTCGAATATTAATTATTTATTAATAATAGTGTTGATTTGAATTGAGATGTAAAAATATTTTTATACAATTTTTTAAAAAAATGTCAATCATATATAATATCACAATCTAAATCATTCATCAAACATAAAAATAAACAATCACAAAGAAAAAGGAAGGAGAAAAGAATTACAAACTCTCCTAAAATACATTCTATACAATTAACCCTTACAAATTTCCAGATCACCCAAATTAATACAAACTGATAATAATAACAATTACAACACACTGCTAAAAAATAAATCTAAAATTATTACATGCCAATAAAATGAGAATCCTTATGGATTGTTCGCAAATTGCATAAATATTACATGCCAATTTTAATATTATATTATAAATAAATAAAATTAAAAATATTTAATTAAACACTCATCATAAAAAACGATCATAACACATACAATCATTCAATTAATGTGATAATGGTGGATGTAAATATCATATTATAAAAAATTACAACAAAGAAAATGTTAGATCAAAATTAATTAAAGAACATTAAATAAATTGCATAAAATTAAATATTAGATAATTAAATCAACAATAATAAAA
>CANUEP010023848.1:0-14038 GCA_947857235.1 Jatropha podagrica
CATGCCTTAATCATTGGGTAATTGATCTAGTAATTAGGTTAATTAAAATTGGAGTCACTTAGGGTTTTTCCTAGTTTACCCTTAAATAATTAAACAAGGTGGCGACTCACACATCACGTGCATTTCTATCCTTTTGTCATAGGCGTTTCACGCCTATGTGTGTCGGGGTAGGGGTCCACACACATCTATTATAGAGGTTTTAGGCTTAGGTCAGGTTTCAGGCTTTAGTAATCTAGTGTGCTCAAGTCAGGTTTGAGGCTTTGGTAGATAGGTGGAAGCAATGCACAAGTCAAGATTTGATGGCATGACTCAGGTCCAATGCCCCAAAATTTGGATCTTAAAATACTATTATTTGGTCGTGTCATGAATGATATCACTAGAGAGAGAAATAATATTTTATTTGGACTCGATGATGATATTGAATATAGTTAATATTTGTGGAGTTAATTATATTTTATGTGGTTAGCTTTAATTAATTAAAGTTAAGATATAAATTGTTCATGATTAAGTACGTAATAAATCACTGGTGAAAAGTAATTTATTGGCCTGTGAATAGTAACATCGATCCGAAAATTTGTATTATTTTGGCCCGAAAAAATTACTAAGGATGCTTAATATTTTGCTTAATATATTTGGAGTATGTTTACATGATTTAAGTGGGTGAAAAATATTTCATGAATATTTTTGGAGAATTTAAGTATTTGATGAATAGTGTTTTCTAGTGTAGTATGTTAAGGAATAATTGAGGAATTATTTTTATGGAGTTAATTTAATGAATTGGTGGAGTTATATAATAATTAGAGGAGAATTATGTGATGAATATTTAGAGCCATTGGATGAGAATACTAGAGACTTAATCCTAGCCATCCATTTGACATAAAATGAAGTAATCAAGTTTGACTTTGCTACTTAAAATCAACACTTATCCAACTATTTCTTCTTCTTCTTCTTCTCCATTTCCAACGCCGCACTCTTTCTTTCTCTCCTCCATCTTCTTTCAATTTCTCTACTTACAAACTACACTAAAATAGATCAATTAAACCATAGTATTGCCATTAAACTTGAAGAATTAAGTTAATAAAGTGGTATTTGGAGATTAGAAGCAAAGATATTGGAGTTTGCTACCAAAACAAGTAAGTTGTGATTTTTCATTCTAATGATTTAATTGAGTAATTCATAGCTTAGATATGTTAGATTATGCACTAAATCATATTCCACCTCCTTCTTTGATTATTTCCATGATTAGGATATGTAAGTTTTGATAATTGGAAGAAGTGGGTGAACCCTTCCCCAAAGTAAAAGGGAATGAGAAGGAATTAGATTGAATAAGCTTAACCAAGCTTGATTTGAAGGTTAGTGCAACAATACTTTCCTTCTCCTTTCATTTCTTAAGTTTTCAATTTTTAGGTTTAAATGTTATTTTGAGAATTCATGTTTTTAAATGAAAAGTTAGGGGTTCTATGTGAATTGTTTAGAATTGATGAATTTTGATGTTAGATGTGTTCTTAGATGGGAGTAGAAGTCATTTTTCGACTTTATAATTTCCATCTATTTCTGACTTCTTCATAAAAGTTGTAGCTTTATTTCTTAGCTTTCCAAAACATCCTCTTATGTTCAATTCCAGTACTTGTAGCTCAACTTATGATTTAAATACCAAAACTGGTTTTGTTATGGTGTCTCACTTGTATATCCAAATTGATTGTCCATTTTGGCCACCTAAATGGCAAGATAATGTCTTATGTCCTTCATGGAAGTTGTATCTCTACATCTTTGCTTTCCAAAACATCCTCTTATATCTAATTTGGATACTTGTAGCTCAATTTATGATTTTATTACCAAAGCTAATTCTATCATGGTAGCCCACTAGTATGTCCGAATTGGTTGCTTATCTTTGACCCCCAAAATGATAAGATTAGGTTTTGAGCCCTTCATTAAAATTGTATAATTTTTTCTTAGCTTTCTAAAGAATTAAATTTCACCCAAAAGAACTCTAATTATTCCCTAGAAACCCAGTAAAGGTTAAGTTTATTAAAGTGTTGAAAATTCTTGATTTAGTACATTATTTCACAAAACCCTCAAAATTTGATTAATTTATAAATACATCTTAATAAAAAGAACTACAGAAAATAATTAATGCAAATTAAGGATTTTGAATTTGTGTTTTGTAAATAGGAAATTTGCTTTGCATAAGTATGCAAATTTGATAATTTCCTAAGTTGTAAATTTATGAAATTCTAGTGGAAAATATGTTAAGTTATGAAATGTTTCGCTAAATGTTGGTTTTAAGTATTTTAAACTAAGTATATATGTGTATTAAGAAAGTATGATTTTGGTTTTGAACATAAGAGAATTTAATGAGTATTTACAAGTTGTAAGTTAAGTAATTTTGAAATAAAAAGTATTAAATTATGAAATGTATTGCTAAGGAATTGTATATAAGAAATAAGATCATTTGTGAAAGAACGAATTTATTTTGGACTCTACTATGCACGATTAAAATGTAGTATGATGATACTGATTCCAATATGTGAGCATGCTGGGCTTATCCGGCCATTTTGTTATGTGGAACTATGATCATGTGCTAGGGTTATTAGCCCTTATAAATAGGTAGACGTGCTTATTGTGTGATGTGGGTGGCGCTTTCACAGGCCATGATTGTGTGTTGTGGGTGGCGCTTTCATAGGCCATGATTATGTGATTCAGAAATTAAATCTGCTTATGTTTCATTATGTATTGGTACGAGCCTTAACCAGGAATGAAATTTTAATTTGCTATAAGAAAACCAAGATACATTTGTATTTACGAACTTCTTTATGATTTCCAAAATATTTAAATTTAATTAGTACGACTTCAGTACTTAATTATATATATGATTTGAGTATTTTAAAGCATATTTGAGACTTGTTATCTTGGCTATTCTTTGTTATTTTATTTGATAATGATTTAGCACCACTGAGTGATATACTCAGCGCGTTGATTTTTATCACACGCAAGTTAAGAGCGGTGGGTGCTATACAAAGACTAAAGGTTTAGCATTAGATGAGAGATTTTGTTTTGGATAGGACATGTATTAGGACGTATTTATGGCATGTATAAAAGTAATGTAAAAAAAGATTGAGGTTGTATATGTTAAGTTGTAAATATTGAGTTTGTAAATTAGCGAGATACTTGATTTATTAAGATGTATTATCTTTATGAGAAGTTAAGGTATATGATTATTAATAAGTAATTCTTGAATGAATAGTAATATAATCTGATAGTACCTAGGATTGCTTATGTGGATATTTAGAAGTGCCGCGTAACTATTTTATTTAATTGGAGTTTTGGGGTTTGGAGGAATAAATATTAGAAGTGTATCTATTTTCTTTGTGTGGCAAGTGGATTTTTGGTGGAAATTCTTGCGAATTTTTCGTAGGAATTGCCTAAAACTTTTATTTTTCAATTTAATTACTTGACTCCTTACAAAAACTTAGTCACTTCTAATACATGATTCTAGGATTATTGAGTAAGATAAGACGGTGCCCCGGCACTGAATGTGGCGCTTGTCGTTGGGTCCTTCGGGATTCGACAGTGGGTGTTACATCGAGCATTGCCCACACATTGAGGAGGTGAAGGTGCTTAGGTTTGATCTAAGGCTTTGAGGTGATTAGGTCAGGTTTGAGGCGCTTAGGTCAGGTTTGAGGCTTTTAGTGAAATTGGAAAAGCAATGTACGAGACAAGATTTAATGGCATGATTCAAGCATTGCCCTCGAATTGGGGAACGAAAGTGTTTAGGCTTGATTTTAGGCTTTCAGGTAATTTGAGATGCTCAGGTCTAGTTTGAGGCTTTTGTTGATTTAGGGTGCTCAGGTTTGGTTTGAGGCTTTAGGGTGCTCAAGTCTGGTTTGAGGCTTTGGATAGGAGGAAGTAATTCTCAAGCCAAGATTTGATGGCATGACTACGGCATTGCCCCCAGTTCGGGAAGTGGAGGTGCTTAGGTTTGATTTAAGGCTTTGGTCTTTTGAGGTACTCAAAAAGTATTTTCTTTGGTAGGGATTAATGTTTAGGTTTACCAATGGTTAGTGCATGAGATACCACTGGATGGTGTTTGGTCAACCATTGGTTGATGTTTAGGATACCATTGGATTCTTGTATAGGAGACCACTGGTTGGTGTTTTGGGTTACCACTGGAATGGTGTATGGGATACCACTGGAATGGTGTATGGGATATCACTGGATTGGTATTTAGGTTACCGTTGGATGGTGTTTAGGGTACAATTAGTTGGTGTTTAAGATACCACTGGATTGGTGCATGGGATACCACTGGATTGGTGTTTCGGTTACCACTAGATGGTATTTAGGTTATCACTTGTAACACCCCCTATCCAATCCTGTAGAACTAGACAGTGAGTGTCACATTCTGTGTCAGAAACACAGGTTTGCTTATCACATTTATATGCTTGTTTATATAAAAAAAAATGCATTTAGACTTAAAAATTGTTTTTTTATTCTCTATCATAAACAGATAGTTAAGAAACAGTTTTATTCATCAAAAGGTATAAATATTATTTACATTTAATATAATTGCGGAAAACTTAATAATTAGAAATGTTTTAGTAATAATCTTCTCACTTAAGTTGTAAAATCTTAAATATTAATATTACTGACCATAAACAAAATCTAAAGGAAATAAATCATAAAATTCATAAGAATCCAATTTGGTATCAAACATATTATTTTTAAATAATGGAATAAAAAATTTAAATTCCAAATAAACTTTAAGTCATAATATTTAAAAATCCATATTGAAAATTTATTATGTAATGAGAAACAATAAATATTCAGTTTAATTTAGAATACACAAATACCATCTAAACATAACATACATTTTCTCAAATTACAATCTTATTATCACATGCCAAATTCATAGTACTACCATGCTCAAGTCTGCTGACATATCCTCCTCTGATGCTAAAATTGGGATTGTGAATATTGTCATTCCATACTATCTTCAACCTACGGGTGAGAAACTCAACATGCTGAGTATAAAACTCAATGGTGCTTATATATATATTAGTTTATGGTGTCTGAACCATAACACATAATATATTTGAAAACTTATATCTTAAAAACATTTAAGTTTGCAGTATAACATATTATATATTCATTACCTTTAATATTTATTTATCGATTTCATAATAAGGCATACATTTTAAATCTAAATACCCCATTAACATATTTTTATAATTCACTTACTACCATAATTACATATTCTTAAATTTTGAACATAAAAAAAAAAAACTAAAATCATATATCATAACTTAATAGCTTAATTAAAAACATAATTTTCTTAAAGGGCTCCTATACATTTAAAAAAAATGAAGCAAATAAGATTTCATAAACTTATACATAATGGCCTTAGGTCGCCAATCATATCATAAAGGCATTCAAGCTTACTTATACATATTGGCCTTAGGTCGCTAACCATATCATAAAGGCATTAAAGCCTACTTATATATAATAAGTGCGTCCGCTTAACTATAAGGGCTGATAACCCTATCATATGATCATAGCTCATATCATATCATAACGGCATTAAAGCCGAGCATGATCATCTTACATAATAATCAAATCATACTATAGATTCACAGTAAGTATACTAAAGCCCAAAACACATCTTTCTTTATTTCTTAATTCATAAAATTTATCATAAAACTTATTTCCTTTCAATAAACTTAATAACATAATAAATGCTTAGTTTAGAATTCAACTAAACCATTATAATTACATATCCATAAATCATATATTATACGCATAAACATACCTATTTCTTATAATTTATACATAATTTCATGGTCTTATATTAACTTCACACGAATATTTTATTTCCTAAATTATTCTACCATAATGTCAAAGTCATATACATAATTTCATGGTCTTATATTAACTTCACATGAATATTTTATTTCCTAAATTATTCTACCATAATATCAAAGTCATAAAAATGAATTTATTTCATAATCACAACATACTTTCCTTTGATAAATTGAATTCTTGCTTTTAAAATTTGCACAATAAAATAATACAACATAGCCCAATCCGCGGGCAATCAAAGCAATAGTTTCCCATCCTCCATTCTTGCACATCAATTAATATTTTATAGTTGTAATTCAGCATCATAATTTAGCTTATATTTCTCGAAAATAAAAGCACATATATATTTATATATCACATATACCAAAAACGCTTTTAACATTTAATTACCAAACAAATTCATAATTGTGCTCAACCTCAAATCAATTAATAATTCAATTGACTAGTGCTTAATATATGAACTAAAACCAAGTTTGATTCCTAATTCAACTTAAGGCAAAAACGCATTTCCAAGCACTGCATTCTTCATTTAAAATTTATATTACCCAACTTCATTAAGTCATCAAATATATAATTAATTTCAATTTGAAAACCAATTTACTTAACTAATTCTAGTTATTAAATTTTGCAATCATATTCAATTAAAACCATAATTTCTCAATAGAAATTATATTCATTTTAAACTTCAAAAATATTTAAATTAATGTATAAAATAAGCACTAAGCTTCAAATGTGAAGTCTAATTACATGATTGCACTCACCGCGTCGAGGAGAGCATTCTGCCTCTCAACCTCTCGCAGGAGCTTCGGCACTGTTGGAACCGCCATAGACGGTGGCCGGAGATTATTTTATTTCCAGAAATTTATAAACCATACATCAAAATGTTTAGATTCTCACATAGAACTCAATCCCAAATCAATTTTGTCATTTCATTTCTAATTTTATCAAAATACCAAATTTTGTACAAATAAAAACCTAGACTCTAAATCTTTCAATCAAAGGTTTAATCTATGAAAATCGATCAAATTGAAGGTTATAGGAGTTGATTATAGACTGACCTGGGCAAGAGAAACCCGCTGGCAATGCTCAAGCTCGCCGAAAGGCCATAGAATTGAAGCTGCCATAGAGGCAGCCGTGTCACAGAGGAGCAACACTCTATTTCGCGTAGAAGAAGGCTTCGTTCATCAAAGTGATTAGAATTGAAGCAGGCATCATATGGGATGCCGATCTTCTACTTGTCCTCATCAGGTGGTGGCCATAAAAGGGTAGGAAGAGGGAGGAGGATTGTGGCGTCGGGAAAGAGTTATGAGAGAGAGAGAGAGAGAGTTATGTTGTTTTTTTTTTTTTTTACATATTTGTCTAAATCTCAAACATGTATTTTTAATCTCCATAGCCTTATTTTGTCCAAAAATTACCAAGTATTGGTATTAGTCATTGCATTTCAAGATTAATGTTTTATTAATAATTATGAGAATATTTTTAATGAACAACTGCAATTATCTAACATTATTTTTTTATCAATACTTATAAATAATCAATTATAATTATTTTGATCAAGATTTACTAATTATTTGATTCACTTGTACATTAATTTGTAAGTGAGGATAATTATTAATGGGTATCATTTCAAACAATTTACATACTCCATAATTAGAGAAAACGCAATCAATTTAATCATTTTATGAAATTAAATTGGGTATCCGAAAATCTGGATGTTACACCACTAATTGGTGTTTAGGATACCACTAAATTGGTTTATGGGTTAACACTAGATTAGTGTTTTGGTTTACTACTAGATTGGTGTTTAGATTACCAATGGATGGTGTATGGTTGAGCACTGGTTGGTGTTTAGGATACCACTAGATTGGTGTATGGGTTACCACTGGATTGGTGTATGGGATACCACTATTTGGAGTTTTGGGTTACCACTAGATTGATGTATGGGATACCACTGGATTGGTGTTTAGGTTTACGACTGGATTGGTGTTTAGGTTTACCACTGGATTGGTGTCTAGGTTTACCACTGGATTGGTGTATGGGTTACCACCATATAGTGTTTCGGGTTACCACTGGATTGGTGTGTGGGATACCACTGGATTGGCGTTTAGGTTTCCAATAGATGGTGTTTAGGCTACCACTAGATGGTGTTCGGTTGACCACTGGTTTGGTGTGTAGGATACCACTAGATTGGTGTATGGTTTACCAATGGTTGGTGTTTTCAGTTACCACCGGATTGGTGTATGGGATACCACTAGATTGCTGTTTAAGTTACCACTAGATGGTGTTTAGGTTATGTCTAGATGGTGTTTAGGTTACCAGTTTTTGGTGTTTAGGATACCACTGGATTGGTGTATAGGTTACCACTAGATTGGTGTTTGGTTTAACACTTGAATTGTGTTTAGGTTACCACTGGATGGTGTTCAGGTTACCATTGGATTGTGTTAGACTCCTTGTCCATAACATGTAATGTGTGAGTACATGAGTGTTATGCCAATTTGGTTTCATGATGTAGGGTGCATATAATCCTAGGGATTGAATCTAGGGTCATTACATGCTTTTGGAAACCCTTTACCCTACCATAAGGAATAGAGGTGCACTTGATGAGTGAGCAACTTCCTTGGTTTGGGACAACACTAAGGAAGAGTGGCCCAAAATGATAATAGCAACTCAATTTGCTTAATTCTAATGATGGGAAAAGATCCCAAATGATGCATCTGTATATATACAAGATGATCATCAACTTGAACCCAAACTAGAGATCCGAAACCCACTCAGTAGTCCTCTTACTACATTTTTTAGTTTAAAAAATGTTTCAAGGTCCCCATCAGAGTCGCCGGCCTATGAGCCCCTTCTCGGGCGCCGTGGGCGAGACCCCCAGTGGCGGATTCTGACCAGATGGTCCCATGGTCTGTTCATCACGGAAGGAATTGAAAACATCGAGACTGGTCGAAACCCCTGGTCCCTTCTTGTCTCATTTTTTAGTGTTTAGCCCTGTATGTGGCTTAGTTGTTTGATTAATTTATCTAATTATCCATTTTATCGATTTTATGGCTCTATTTAGTGCTTAAGTGATCTCTTGTTGGCTCTTTGGGGCGCTTTGACTATGTAGTGTGTGAGAGTCACCACCTTACTTTTTTTTTTAGGGGGGAAATATAATGTAAAAATCTCATGTTTGACTCCTTAAGTGTACTATAATGAATAAAATGCACTAGCCTCGAACTATTAGGTACAAGGATTAGGTTTTTGATTTCATTGTGTGGATCAATAGTTTGGGTTCAAATTGAAAATTAAAAGCACCGTTTTGCATGAATGTCAGTTTATTGATGCATAGGCATACTCATAATGCATGTCAATATCTGGAATATACTCCATTAAAAGTGAACAATTGTAAAGGTGTGTATTTCAAAGGGGAGCTTGACTCTAGCCTCGTTATCGAGGGGTTTTAGGCCGTGAAACACATTTCTAAGTCCTGACCAGTCAGTTCAGTCGAGGGCCCACCACCTAGCCGAAATTCATAGGTATGCCTTCGTACCTCATTTGTATGAGGATTAGCTAGGCGCACGAAGTTCTACCATCGATTAGGAGGTCAGGGTTTTGAGGGTGCCACTCTTAGAGTGGGCTTATTGGTTTATTGGCTTATTTCGGGCTTAGTTTTGAAAACTGGTTTTGAGGTTTTGCCAGACTGACTGAACTTAGTTTGCTAGACGGACTGGGCTTAACAGTTGATAAGGTGCCAAACAGACCAGGCTTAATTGACCAAGTTTGAGTTTAGTATTATAGTCTTATGATATTGTTAAATGATGAATTATTAATCAATTGCTAGATTTGATTAATAATTAATCACCTAACTAGTAGCTTTGGCCTAAGGAAGGTGAAAGTGTGAGTGAAAGTCAAAAGGATCAACTTTTGAGAGCCAAGTCAGGCTTTATACTCAATTATGGAGGATGAGCAAAATCAGACTTTGTAGTCGTAGAATCGCAAAAGAGAGTATGAGAGTTGTTGATGCTTGAGAAGTGCTCAATCAAGCAACAAGAGGTGCTTGAATGAGGGGAGCAGTGTGTCTTTTATAAGCAAAAGGGGTGGCTGAGTCGGTCTTTCAATGATGCCCACCCCAAAAAGGCACTGGAGATCTACTTTCTGGAGCTGGCAGAGGGCCCCAGAGGTAGCCTAGTCAGCTACCGCTATGGTGGTCGGCATCGATCCTAGCTAATTGCCACGATGCCCTTCGCCTTTGATTTCTAGGCTTTCAAGCTTCTAGGAGTCCATTAGAGCCCTAAACAATGTCCAATCGAGCTGATTCTCACGCCATTGGAACTATAGCAAAATTTCTTAGAGCTTGGTGCTGAAATCACGACCATCACACACCAAATTACTAAAGCCTCAAAACTGACCTAAGCACCTCAAATTACTATATTAATCAAAAGCCTTATATCAGAGCTAGACACTCCCCAAACTAGGGGCAATGCTTAAGTCATGCATCAAATCTTAGCTCATGAATTGCTTTCTCCTCACCAAAAGTCTCAAACCTGACCTGAGCACACCAGATTACCAAAGCCTCAAAATTAACCTGAGCACCTCAAACTACCAGATGAATCAAAAGCCTTTGATTAAACCCAAGCACTTTCATTCCCTTAACTAAGGGCAATGCCCGAGTCATGCCATCAAATCTTGGCTCGTGCATTGCTTCCTCCTCACCAAAGGCCTCAAACTGGACATGACCACAGTAGATTACCATAGCCTCAAAATTGACCTAAGCAACTCAAATACTAAAAGAGCCTCGAATCTGACCTGAGCACCCCAAATTACCAAAAGCCTCAAACTCTGACTTGTGCACAATCTTGAGAGCTTTTACAATAGATGTGTACTGATACACCTCTTTTGTTTGCTTCTACTATAGAACAACAATAATAATGGCTCTACCTAGTGATTTTAAAGCACTAATGGAAGACATGCTTCGAGAACAGGAGACACATTTTCGGACGATGCTAATAGAGAAAAATGATTCCCTCTAGAATACTATTGCTACACATAGAGAGACCAATTTGGGGAAGGTAAAGATCTTGATAATAGCTAGTTAGAATGGCAATACTTTGCCTAACCATACCGGGGGATCTAATGAATAGCATGCCATTCCACCCAATGGTGATCAAACTGCCTAAGGGACAATTCCTGAGATAGGGGCCACTTTTAATGCCACTGCCACCCTGAGCTAGATAGGAAATGATTATGGCTCCCTAAAGGCTAAGAAAATGATGGAGAAAATGTTTAGAAGTTCTCGAAGAGCATCAATAATTATGAAGACTTGATTGATGTAGACTCTCTCCCACTCTTTTCAAAGGCTAGGTTGCCTGCCCAATTCAAGATGCTTGCCATGGACAAATTTGATGGTACCACATGGCCCAAAACTCACTTGAAAATACATGTAGGTGCCCTCACCCCTCTTGGTCTAAACAATAAGCTCTCGGCCCAACTTTTCTAGTAGTCTATAACTGGTGCTACATTTTGCTGGTTTTTTGCCTTAGACAATGCCAAGAAGAAGACCTGGGATGAGACTTATAATGCCTTCAACCAGCAGTACCACTATAATGTGGAGGTTGACATTACCAAGAGAGATATGGAGACTACCAAAAAGGGAGCCCGAGAATCTTTCTCTTCATTTATCACAAGATGGAGGGGTAAGGCTACCCATATGCTTCACCATCCTTCTGAAGAGGAATAGATTAACATCATAGTCAAGAACTTGCTCCCTTCTTATCAGAGTCACCTGATGACCCAATACCTTTCAGACTTTCGAGCTCTCATCCCCACCACAGCCAAAATAGAGGACTTGACTTAGCTAGGCAAGATTAAAGAGGATCAAGTTTCTTCCTCTAGATATAGGAAGCTGCAACTCAGTTATCATGCAGTTCCTCCCATCCTATAGAAAGGCGATGAGGTGGCCAATCTGACCGGCCAAAGACAACTTCCTCCTCCTCCATAAAGACCAATTGCTCGACAAGACAAATGCAATTTCATAGATCTTGAAGTTCATCTTTCATTTATCTTTTAAAAGGTTGTGGATGACAAGTTGATATAGCCCCTAGATCCTAAACCCTTGCCAAATTCGATTCCAAAACACAACAACTTGAATTCCTTCTTGTCTTTCCATTAGGGACCTAGGCACAAGATTGATGGCTATTATTGCCCATGATTTTAGCACCACACTCTAGGAAATTTTGCCACAATTCCAAGGGAGTGAGAATTAGCTCGATCAGACATCGTTTGGGCCTCAAACGGACTCTCAAAAGCCTAAAAACCTGGAAACCAAAAGGGAGGGGAATCCTTGTAATTTGCAAGGATTGACGCTGTCTACACTAGTGGCAGCGCTAATCACCTCGGCAGCGACGCTGATCAGGCTGCCATTAGGACCCTCCATCAGCACTGAAAAATTGATCTCCAAAGCTAATTTTTGGGTGACCAATGCCAATCAGGCCAGCTCAGTTGCCTATAAAAGGCACACTACCCCCTCATTTCACACACCTTTTGTTGCTTGATTAAGTCGCTTCTCAAGCATCAATGACTCTCATACTCTCTTTTCTGATTCAACGACCAAAAGGTCCGACTTTGCTCATCTTGCATAGTTGAGTTTAAAGCCTGACTTGGCTGTCGAAAGTTGATCTTTTTAACTTTCAATCACACTTTGACCTTTCCTAAGCAAGAGCTACTAATTAGGTGATTAATTATTAATCAAATCTAGCGATTGATTAATAATTCATCATTTAATAATATTATATAAGACTATAATATGGGTCCTTGCACCCTACCTTAACTTATATTTGGAGGAAGACTCAACCTCTTTGGTCAATAACCCATTGTGGAGCTTTGATCAAGCCGCGTCATAAGCATGAGGGCATAATCACTCAAACTCAAACTTATCAATTAAGCTCGATCCATCCGTCACCTTATCAAACTATCAAGCCCAGTTCATCTAGCACTATGCAAGTTTTAAGCCCAATCATTCTAGCAAACTAAGCCTGATCCATCCAGCAAAACCTCAAAACCAAGCACGAAATTAACCAACAAACCAGTAAGCCCACTTTAAGAGTTGCACCTTCAAAATCCTACCATCCTGATCGATGGTAAAACTTCTTGCACCATGATCCTCATACAAATGAGGTACGAAGGCATACCTTTGACCGAACTGACTGGTCGGGACTTAGGGGAATGTGTTGCGCGACCTAGAACTCCTTAATAATAAGGCTAGAGTAGGGCTCCCCTCTGAAATACACACCTTTATTAAGATTGCTTACTTTTAATGCACCATATTTCATATATTGACATGCATTATGAGTATGCCCATGTATCGATAAACTGACATTCATGCAAAATAATAATTTTGATTTTAAATTTAAACCAAACTATTTATCCATACGCAAAAAAATGAAAACCTAGTCCCTAAACCCAATGATTCGAGACTAGTGCATTTTATCCATTGTGCCACACAAAAGGAGTCAATCACGGGGTCTTTAGCTTATATTTTGGTCAAAAAAAAAATTAAGGTGGCGACTCTAAACACACCACACACAGTCAAAGCGCACCAAAGAGCGAACTAGACATCACTTAAGCGCTAAACAGAGCAATAAAATTGATAAAATTGGTAATCGGATCAATTAATCTGACAATTAAGCCACATACAGGGCTAACATTAAAAAACAAATCGAGAAGGGACCACAATTGGGTTTCAACCAGTCTCCAACATTTCTAATTTCTTCCATGATTAGCCAACCAATGGGACTGTCCGATAAGATGCCATCCTTTATGTAACAGACTGATTTTCTTTAAGTGTCGGTAATAGTGATTTACCGGTCTGTGAATACTACCATCGGTCCGGGACTTGGTATTATTTTAGTCCGGAAAAATTACGATTCATAGTTAATATTTTCTTTACTATTTTCGGAACATGTTTGCATGATTTAGGCGGGTAGAAAATATTTCATAAATATTTTTGGAGAGTTTATGTATTAAATGCATAATATTTCTAGTGTGGTATATTAAGAAATAAATTAGGAATTATTTTAGTGGAGTTCATTTAATTAATTGGTGGAGTTAAATAAGAAGTAGAAGAGATTTATTTGAGAAATATTTAGAGCCATTGGATGAGATTACTTAGGACTTGATCTTAGCCACACATTTGACATGAAATTTG